>JAULJZ010181971.1:0-22303 GCA_032270985.1 Heliamphora pulchella | reverse complement strand
ACGGACTATGCATTCATACATCACAAATATAAATATGAAACCATAAATGCAAAATCATCTCAAATGTTTCTCATTAACATGTCAGGGATTCAGAATAAAATACATAAAAAATATAATTTTTCAGTATACATTCCCAACACCAGATGAGGTAAGAAATGAGGCAGATATCGAGGCAGAGGATAAGGAGGAACCTAAGGATGATGACAGCGAGAACGAAGAGCAAGCCATCATTTTCTTTTATGATCAACTAGAGGCACCACCGCTAGAGATGGACGATGATGAAGCAACGGACACAGCAATCTACTGGAGCCGCCAAGATTACTACAAAGACTATCGTGTTGGAGAATAGGTGCATGCAAGAGTATTCCTAGAAAAGACATGGAAATGGAAAAATCCAGAGTCTTTCCCGAGGTACATAGGTCCATCAAGAGTGTTGGAGAGATGTGACGAGTCCATCTATCGTCTAAAGGTTTTGCTAGGATTCTAAGGTCTATTGGGAGATAGCATCGATGAAAGTTGGATGCAAATACAGAACCCCAGAGGCAAGAGAGGAATCATCAACTCGTGTGACCCGACAATCGACTTTAACAATCCAAAAACATACCTAGAGGTACCAGTAGCCATAATCAATAGGACTCACATGGGACCGTAGGACTTAGCACGTGGAAGTGTAGTGGCGCTACTACGGTTTCTATGAGGCGACGTGGGAACGTGACTCAGTTATCTGCTACTTCGATCCGTATCTGTTTGTCTTGGCCTTAGCATGTTAGGTGTTGTATCTTTCCTTCGTTGGGTGTTGTATGTGTGTTCTGTGAACATTTGAAAACCTTGTACCGGTTATGTGTTTGGATGTTTGTTGTTGAATTCTTCATAAGATATTTCATGATCTCAAACTAAATTCCACTTGATCTCAAAACATGAAAACAATCAAGAATTGAAACATCCCTCAAATCTCAACACTCTCCTAGGATGGCTGATAGACAACCGAACCACCGACAAGTTAACGAACCCCTAGATGATGAAGCACCTGGGCTAGCTTAAGTTTTAAGAAAACTACCGTTAGAACCCTATAACTTTATCTCTATGAGTTCCTTTCTCAAGCCCTTGTGTCAACTCTCATACCCAATTGAAGCTCTGAGTACCCTCATTTCTTATATCACCAGTTCTGAATATTCGGCATTGATGAAATCTTTTGCCCACATTCATTTCTCTCGATCCTGATACCACACTTTTGTGCAGTAATTTTTGTGAATTCTTTATTTACTCTTGAAATCCCAACCTGGGGAGTAGAGTTGGATGCTTCAATTGAAGTACATTAGGCTAACATAACTTCAGAATAAATATCTAGTTTGGCTACCCATTGCTTGAACATATCTATTGTCAAAGATCTAATGTTGCACAAATTGGTCCCGAGAACGTCTCCTTTTACAATAGTTATTGATCTCTTATCTCCAATGTGTATAAACCTCAACCAACCTCTCAATCTATGTCAACGGTGATTGCTTTAACCATGACCCCTTGCCCTAAACCAATCAATCTTTAAACCATCTGGGATTCCACCCTAAGCTGTTCCAACCCCAGCCATATCTCGTTTTCATATTGTTTGAAATCCTTGGTAAGACACTTGACCGACCATTCACCGCCCTATAATCGCTTTCCTTTAGACCAGTAAAAATTGAGTTGACTATCCTTATTGAACCACGTGCATGTTTTTGCCGGTCGACCTTTAAAACCTTGCCCCGTAGATCTGTGAGTAAGGATGATCGTCAGGATATTACATCATTACGCTTTAGCGCTTTCATGAAAAACTAGGGCAATGCACGGGAACCTCTTAACACTTCTTCGAATCGTGAGGCAGATCTTTTCTCAATATTACGATTTAAAATACCTGTTAACGTTTACGTCTAACAATGTTTTGGAGATCAAGACCCCTAACTGTAGAAATGGTTAAGAGTTTATTCAACTAACTACATTTTTTCAAAAGACCCGACAAGTAAAACTATGCCATCAGCAATCTATAGTTAAGGACAACAGCTTCACACCAAAGGACTCACGACACCACCATGTGATAGAATTTAGACTTCCCTAGACTAGTTCATAGCTACCCACACATCCAATAAATCAAGAAGCAAAAGATTCATACCGACAGTATGGAGGTGGAAGACAAGAGACAACCTCGAGCTTATGATATCCTTAATGCGCAAGTAAAGGAGGTACGTCTGTATGCATCGATATTCATGCCAAAATTTTCCACCAAAATGTTAGAATTCGGATCCTGCCATCCCTACTTTCAATGAAGGCCATCCCTACTTTCAATGTAGAGTTTTGACGACAACCATGAGCATTAGGAGCCTGATGTAGAATTAACCATCAAACATAATGGGTCACATGATTAGATATTTACTACAACCATACCTTTTATCATGTTCACTCTACCCTAGAGTAACCAACCGACTGAGAAAACGATCCAGTCATTGGAAGAGACATTCAAACCCTACGTACTAGCACATCAAAAACAAACAACAGAGGCTAAGAGGAACGGAATAACCCTTGAAAAGACTAGAAATAAAATAGAAACATTTGGCTGCAGACTTCATTACCAGGATTGTCAAGATCGCATCAAGAGCAAGACAACATTCGAGTTACAATGGGTTGCCTCACCAAGATCGCTCGTTTTCTATTAGTTAAACCTCACGACACGTCGGTAATTACAAACAAAAAGTACATCCGTGAGATTTTGTACCAACATGAGTTCTCTACTATACTCAATCTGAACGCACGATTCTGAACCGTTACAGGCATGTTAAGAGTGTGCATAAGGGAAATTGAAGAAAATTCTTACCTTCGGTCAAAATTTGCTTACAACAACTCGCAAGCCAGCTTTTGCAACCGTATGAGGTTTTGCATGTAAACAATACTGCAAGTTATCAATATACGAAATAGAAACAAAAGGGACTAATTGGTTGGAATAGATCTTTGCTAACTAATAAAGTGAAATCCAGAGTCTAATACAGGAAATCATATAGAGCCTAGGATAGTAGCCACGTGTTAACAATTTTGTAATCCCTCGCAACTTGTAGTAAGAATGATAGAATCTCGTCAGATAAGACTTTTCATGCTAATAAACATGTTGCATGTGTACCTTTACCTTATAAATAGAACCAACCTTATTAGACAGTTCAATGACCATTTTTCTTTTTTTAATTTTTTTTAGGTAATTAATTGTAACATAAAAAAGAAAAAATTACAAGTTATCAAGGGACATACCCGAGGTAATTACATGAGTAACAAGTAGGAAGATTACTCCTACAACAAAGAACACCCAACCCGCCGCCGAAACAACGAGGGGACCTAACAAAAAGACCATATTCCATGCACAACCTGCATGGGTAGGAAATACTACCATATACAACATACTTGCACATCCTAAGAAAAGCAAGAGAACCAACCCTCGCTTGACAGCGGGGGAAACTTCTTAAAAAAACCAAAAATCATGCACAACCCGCATGGATAGGAAAGTACCAGCATACAAACAAAGGATAAAACAAATAAAACAAGTCAAAAAACTAAGAAACTCCTAATCCTTGCTGAAGAGTTGCTCTCGCAAATGGTAAAAGGCGCCAAAATTCAGATAAGAACGAGAGAGAATAAGAGATCCAACAAGTAGAACTAGTCATCCAAAACCAAAAAACACGTCAACCCTACTGAAAAACTCCTCAGACACGCTTTATCAACAATACTCAATATTGCCAAGAAGGCACTAACACTACAAGCTTGGAAATCAAAGAAAGTTGGTTCTCAACACAGGAGAACCAAAGCTCGAAAAACCATCGAGCCCATCTTTGCACCTTAGTGAGTGAGGAAACAAGCATCTCACATACAATATAAAAAGCGGTTGACAAAGCCCGTTGAGGACCGTAGAACAAATCCCAAATGCCGTCCAACTGGTTGAAAATATAAATTTAGGGACTAACATGTAACCAAACGGCAGGTACTCTTCCCAAGCCAATGTCCAAGCACATTGCCAAATACCCTTCCAGACACAAACTTAATCCACATATATAGTTAGCTTAACTAAAAAAAACTACCTGTGTTGGCCCCACATCCCACTACCACCGAAACCAAAAATTAATTTTAAAATTTAAAAAAATTTAAATTTCAATTTAAATATAAACCTAAATTTAAATTTAAAGAATGTGGCCCATATTTTAGAAACCACATGGTTTCTATGAAAGGTGGTAATTAAACAAACCGCAAGACTCATAGAATAAAACCATGTAATCCGTGGGCCCCACTAGAAAACCACTCAAGCAATTAAAACCCACTTTGCACCACAGGTCCCACTTCCCCTCATCAACCAACCCAATAGGTAATCCCTTTAGCCACATTGCTCTATGCGGATCCACTTCACATTTGTATAACACGCTGGTTTCCACGTTAATGACATTCTAGCCAACGATTTTATGCAAACCGCTGGTTTCCACTTCTAAATAGACACTAACAGTAGCCCAAAAGCTGCACCTAGCTTCTACATAACCGACGCTGTAACACTGACTTCTGCACTGACAAAGCAGTAGCTCTGCTTTCCATTTGAAAGCCTACGTGCAGCTAGCGTGTTCACACCACTCGTCTTCTTCTCTGCCAAAAAACCAAGACTGAAGTTTGGGCAAGCTCCATTGGTGAACCAAAAAATCACCGGTACAAAATCGGAAACCTCCATGGGCAACTACTAGACGCTCACCATCGGCCTGGTTCCGACTTAATTACGAGAAGCATTTATTCACGCACATAAGAACAACTCTTCCACAAAACATTGTTGATAGCTCGGGATCGAAAAACATTAACAAGAAATTAAAAACCACCAAAGCTAGAAAACTCCATTAATCAACTGGATACTCCATAATGCATCTCAAGTATATTCCATGGTGAACTGGATTGACCTTCAAAAAAGCTTTAGGTTCGGGATTGACCTTCATTGTCCACATGTACAAAGTCTTAACACAAAAATTCCAGACAAGATTTTCAAACCATAGAGAGAGCTGGAAAAATCGGCTGCAACTTGCAAACCCAGACCAGTTAAGCAAACCCCTCGACTTAGGTAGTTCCAAGCTTCCATGGATGCCAGACTCATGGATTTATGACCAGGATCTCCATGAAACTAACAAAACACATGATCGGAGCTAAACTAATAACAAAGGAAAAACCTAGCTAAACCAGAGCTAACCTGAAACTCAGGAGAACTTAGATAGCAGCTGAAGCGCCACGTTGTTGCTCAGAAATGAGACCTGGTCTTCTTCCTCACCTAGACCTAGAACCACTAGTACCATATATTCACCCCACCATTGCCATGGGTGTGATCTAAAGACTTAAACCACCAAATCTAGTCTTCATCCTCGCATGGATAGAGAATCAACATGGAATCGCTTGGGAAGAGCTTTCTCTAGAGAGAGAAACTCTCCCCGCTTTCAAATATCGTTTACATTGAAACTTCTTTCCTTTTTTCTTTCTTAAAGATGGTAGGACAAAGACAAAACTATGGATGTTCAGAAAAAGTAAATGGAATTAATTACCCAAAAAAAAGTAAATGGAACCAAATAGAAAGTGGATGTCTCGAGCCTTGCACGAATCTTACAAGATCTAGCAGCTAATTTAAACCGATCGCAAGGGAAGACACCCCAGAACGAAATCACGGTACTTATCATATCTAAGGGTACAGAATATCCAAGCACCCGAGAAAAATAATTTTCCCAAATAATAGATGTTTGGATCAAGGCCACAAAACAACAACAAACAACGGTAAGAGCTTGTTATAAGTGCAACCAGCCAGGGCATAAGATGGCTCATTGCCCACTAAAAAGTGGAGAAGACAATCGAGGAGGACCACTAAAGAACAACAAGGATTTCACGTGCTCAGAAGCTTACTCTCAAGATGGCAGAAGAAAACAACTAGGAAAAAGGGTTCCAAAATTAGTAATCTGTTATCAATGCTAGAAGCCCAGACATAAACGGTCAGAATGCCCACTACGGAGAGGATTAAACTACAACAGCCGTCAGCAGGGATAGGGCTACAAAGATGAAACAAGCCTATTGCAACAAGAAATGAGTGGTTTAAAAAAAGTGTGTAACCTAACCAACTAGAGATCGATGAATAGAGTGTTCGTCCTTCACAGGAGAAAAAGGAGTATGTGTTGATGATCGAAGGTACGCCGCATTCGCAAGCACTAAGTTATACGTTAGTTAAACTTGTTGCATCATCTCGGGAGAGGGTATGCTTGAAGGATAAAGGCCTTTAGGTTAACACTAGTCAAACAACTCATGCACCACGGATATGCGACGTGATCTTTGAAAATTGTGTAATAGTCGGTCTAAGATGTTAGTAAGACAAAACAACCATTACTCAATGTAATGAACGGATAGGCCCGACCCTGC
Source organism: Heliamphora pulchella (assembly GCA_032270985.1). NCBI lineage: Eukaryota > Viridiplantae > Streptophyta > Magnoliopsida > Ericales > Sarraceniaceae > Heliamphora > Heliamphora pulchella. The sequence continues at coordinate 15,874 of JAULJZ010181971.1, read as the reverse complement.
CCGCACCCTCAATGTATAACGACTCAAGTAAACATGGACACAACTTCAAAGAGAAGTGATGCAAGTAAACCATCCACAACCTGTCGCACGAAATTTCGAGGACGAAATTTATTTTAAGGGGGTAGATTGTAACGACCCAGTTCGGACCATAGTTGTAACGACCCGATTTGTAATGACCCATGTAGTGATCCAGCCTAAACCCTAGTATTAGAAACGGTAAGCCGATAAGATCTTAGGTCACTAGAAGATCAGAAATCCTAACTCAACCCGAAAATCTAAATTCGATTTAGAAACCCTAAAGAGACCAAATACTCAGAGGCAAAACTCTAATACTCAAAGAAGACTCCTAACATCATAAGTTAAGTAAATAACACGTAATATAAGGTTAAAAATCAAATTTTCCGTAATTAGCGTAAAATGATTATTTTGCCCATAATACATTAAAAAGTCTTAAAAATCTAAATTTTGATACATGGACACTCTAAATTAGATATTTAGATACAATTAAGTAACAAAAGGTAAAATAACATTAAAAATGACAAAAATTACCCTTAAGTGGCCAGCCACCTTGGGATATGTGTCCAAAAAGTCACTTTTTGCCTTTTTAGTTTAAAAATGAGAAAAAGTTGTACAAATCTAGCATTATTATAATCTAATACTTTTTAAACAAGTAATATACAAGTAAAAAAAAGTTAAGAAGTTAGTTATTCCAACGTGATGTAGGTGCGATGGAGGTGCGACGATGGGCGCGATTTGTTGCGCTATTTTCTGTGATTTCGCACTAGGGTTTCCTGGTTATGAACTCTAGCTGTGCGATGAATTTTTGGAGTCCAGGGGAGTTTTTTCCCATTCGAGAAACAAGCCATGGGTTTATCCCTCATGCCCCTCCCATGGTGGACCGACTTAAGGTTTCTCATCCTGTACCAAGGTACGACCACCAGCGAATCAAGAGGAAAGTTTGGGTCACACAGTCCTTTCTAGTGTGGACGAAATGTTGGACAATGGGATTGCTAGACTTCGTGAGGGAGTTAAACCTTTCAACTCGGATTTTCTTTCTGCGGTGGAAGCCCATTTTTTGTGGCTTAAGGGTGTGAGCCCTTCAAAGGTCCCCCATTTGGAGGTCAGGTTGGTTAGCAAAACAGATGAACTAGATGCCAACCTTGATTTGGTGATGTTCCACTCCGACACACCAATAGTCGAGGGACAAATCGAGAGAACTCTATTTCGTGCTCCTGCTATTTAGCTGAGAGCACTAAGGGGTAGGGGGCGCCCTCCGTTTAGAGGGCAAGGCGGCCACCGGATTGGGGGACGTACTACTCAGGGACCTCGGTTCCAAGGGAGTGAGGCTCCAAGCACTTGGGCGAAGGTTGTTGTGTCTAACAGAGTATCTGAGGAAGTGGGTAGTTCCGTAGCTTTTGCGCAAGTCCCTAAGGAGTTTGTGAACTTACCTACACCGAGATCTTGGGCTTCTATGTTGACTACCCGTAGTATCTCAGGTTCGAAGTTGGTATTTGTGGATTCTGTGGACCATAATCTCCCCGATGTGGTAGAAATTGAGAAGGATTTAATTGATGAAAAGTCATGGGAGGATTGTTTAGTGGGCTATTTCCTGGATTCGCCTTTGGCATTTGGCTTAGTTCGAGCAATTGCTAGAACATTGTGGGAACAAGACGGTCTCATTGATGTTTTCGAGAATGACCGAGGGTTTTTTATTTTCAAATTCAAGAGTGTTACGGCAATGGAATCCATTATGGACAGTGGGCCATGGCACTTCTCAGGTAAACCCCTTATCTTGTAGAGATGAAAAAAATGTTTTAAGTTCACCAAATAGGCCATCTCTAAGATCCCGATTTGGGTAAAGCTTCAGGACCTTCCACTTGAATTCTGGAATGCTCAGTGCTTGATCCGAATTACTAGTGCGCTGGGTAGTGGGTACCCCTCTATACCTTAACCGGGCCACAGATACTAAACAAAGGATTTCCTACTTAGGGTATTGATCGAAATTGATGCGGCCAAACCACTGAGACATTCGGTCATTGTGAATTGTGAGGGCGATGTTGTTGTGCTTGGCCCTATCCTCCATGCAATGGGTTGCCCAGAATACAGAGGTAAAGGGCCGGGAGGCAACTTTGTCATGGTGATGCTGGGGTTTTAGTTAGTACTTCGCCGGTGGGGCTTGTTGACGACACGAGTGTGATGAAGATTATCAACCGCAACGTGGAAGAAGGGGAAAGCGTTGTCATCAATAGCGTTGATCTCAATGTGGGTGATCCTCAAGAGCCGATAGGTGTGGGGGATTGTGATGCGTATGCATCCCCGCTTTTAAAACAAAAGGCAGGGACTAAGATGTCTAGTTGTAAGAAAAAGAAGAAAGAAAAAGAAATCCGATGGGATTGTATGGTAATGGTTTAGCTGGGCATGTGTTGCCTGGGGTTTTGACCTTTGTTTTTTGCGTAGCCATCCTCGCCGTTAGGCGGAGTTGGGTTCCGTAAGTTGTGGTTAGTTTCCTTTGCTTTGTTGGTAAGTAATGTAACTTCCTGGGGTATGTCCCTCGGATTCATATATTTTTTCTTTCTTTTTATAGCACAATTAATTACCACAAAAAAATGATAATATAGGCCAATAAAAGCAAACAAATTATTATTTAAGTTCTTACACATTAAAATAAGTCAAAAAATTAATTCTTGTCAAACTAACTTTATTTCACTTAAAAGCCAACACTTATTTAATCAGTTGCTATAAAAGAATTATGATAATTTATGAAAATACTAAATTAATTATAAACATATTAAAATAATAGATTTTAGTAGATAACGATACCAAAAAGATATATTAAATTAATTTTTTAGACATTTTCTTGCACAATTGGGCACCAAAACCTATATTAAAACCCAAAGTTAATACAAAATCTAATTTTTCTTCCCCAAACCTATCCCAGCTGATTTCCCTAGCTGCCATATCCTTTTTTTTTTTTTTGGGTAACTAAGCCATATCTAATTTGGTAAGTCTCAAAAGACTATGGCCACCCCATGCAACTAATGAGAAATTTGAAAAATCAAAAGATGGCTTACACTTTCATAATTGCTTCCACTACCCAATTTTCCTATAAAATCAAGACCAAATCCACCCACTTCTCCTTCATAATTTCGGCAATATAGAGAGAGAGAGAGAGAGAGAGAGAGAGAAGGACCAGATTATATTCTCTTAAGTATTTTTTTTTTTGTAATTAAATGTGATATAAAAGAAAGAAAATTATATGATTACAAGGGGCACAATCCCAGGCCATGCAAACCCAAAACCACAAGCAAACAAAAAGACTAAATCTACAGCAATGCCAAAAAATCAGCTTTAGGTTGAGCCGCAACCAAAATAAAGACAGAACCTGGAAGAAAAAAAACGATGCCACCTATATTGGCAAATTACAAGCTTCATACTTTAAAATATTAAAATAAAAACAAGCAACTTGAGACACCAGTAGTAACACAACCGCCCCTTAGATGAAACAGCGTGAACAAGATGCCCCACAAAAGGGGGAAGGGACTCCCACTTCAGCCAACACATTTCAGCAACCTAGGGGCCAATTGAGAGGCAGAACTTCACCTTCAGCCGTAACAGGAATTGCACCAATAAATACACAGAAATATAAAACTAAAGCCCACTAATAGAAAACATCACAGAGAAACCGGGGTTCCACCAAAAATAGAGTTAACAAAGATTCATCCAAGCACAACTGTAATTACATGCAAGAGAAAAGCAGAAACTAGTGCTTACACAACACAAAAGGAGACAAAAAACAACTGAAACCAAAACACATGTTGTAGCAAAACCCGGATGGATATGAACCAGAGGCAAACTTCTCCATACCCAACACACACAAAAAAACCACGAAAGAACTCACACACACATCCCTTACACATGTCGTAAGGGGAAGGCAGTAATACAAAAAAAACCAAGAAAATAAATGCCAGGAAAGAGAAAACACCCCCCAAACTGGAAAATAAACCCTGCAGTTTCTATGATGGCATAATAAAGATGGAAAATAAACCATGCATTATGATTTTGGTGCTTTGGGTCCCATTTGGGTATGTTGGGATCCTGTTTTTGTAAACTTTCAAGCTACTGATGTTGGAGACCAATGGATTCATGGAAAGGCCACTTTCATGGAAAATAAAGCTTCCTTTTGGGTACCTTTGTGTACGGTCGTAATACTTTTGTTGAGAGGGTTAGCCTCTGGCATAAGATTGTTTCTCTTGCTCTTGGCCTTTCTAACTCCCTTGGTTAGTTTTGGGTGATTTTAATGCCATTCGTCATCCTCATGAGCGTATTGGGGGCTGTGGAAAATGTCCTACATATATGGATGACTTTAATAAGTGTCTGTACGTGGCTGAGTTAGATGACCTTAGATACAGTAGGATCCAGTTTATTTGGTCTAATAATCAATAGGGCGATAATTTTATCAAATCTAAGATTGACCGTGCCCTTGTTAAAGGCTTGGATCATCACTATGGCGTACGTATTGATATTATGCTTGATTTTGATAAAGCTAAGTCTAGGAAGCTGTTCAAGTACTTTAATTTTTGGGCTAAAAGCCCCAAGTTCATTCCTTTGGTTAAAGAGGTTTGGTGTACTTCTGTTAATGGGTCAGATATGTACAAGGTTTGCCAAAAGTTGAAACTGTTGAAAACCTAGCTTAAAAAGCTTAATAAGGAGTCGTATAGTGATATATCCAATCGTGTGGCCAATCAGAGGGCTATCCTTGAGGACCTCCAGCTTCGGCTTGATTTGACCCCTAGTGATACAGATTTGTATGAGATGGAGAGGGCAGCTTTTAAATCTTTTGTTGAGCTTATCATGGATGAAGAAAGCTTTCTCAAACAAAAATCTAGGATCCAATGGCTTAACCTTGGGGATCAGAATTCAAAGTTTTTCTTCAAATCTATCAACTTTTAGCGTAACAGATCTCGTATTACTTCTGTTACGAGTGAGGATGGGGTGGTTTACACTGAAAAACACCATATTTCTGAGCATATTGTTGACTACTACTAGGGCCTTCTGTTTCAAGTCTTGGAGAGAAAAAGAAGAAGAAAGAAGGAGGGTTCAAAAATGAAGATCTTTGGAGACCAAACTTGCATAAAGCCAAGTCCTATAGTTATCCACCATTCTTTAGGCCCTCAAACAAGTAAGTAAACCTCTAAAACTTTCTGTTATTCTCATAAAAAAATATACCTCAACTCATCTTTTTAAATACATCTAAGAACAAGAATCCAAAAACGAATCAAAAAGGCATCGTATAGTCAAAATAGAGGCTGTTTATGTTTGGTTTGTTGTTAGATGAGGTTGCATGTGGTTATTTTTGAGTTTGACAATTTACACGAGTTCTAGAACTTTGATGTGTTTATGTATAAAACACATGTATGCAAAGAACTGAGGCCAGATCTTGACACACCATGAGCTAGGACATAAAACCCTTAGAGGCCTAATTTTTAGGCTATTTTGACTTCTTATCCCGAAATTTGATTTATCATAACTAAATGTAGAAAAATGATCTAGGTGTGATTTTTATGTCCAGACCTAAGTTTTGAAGTTATCTTTCATACAAAATTGGTTTGAACTGATTGCATTGAGTAGAACTCAAGATATGCCATTGTTTTTAAAGAGTGTTAGTTTCTGACCACATCGGATTACAGACATAAAACCTTAGTTTAGAATGAGATCTGAGCTTAGCTCAAAACATGAAACTTATAGATAACATGTATATCTTGCTGTCCACCAAAAAATGAGCCTAAAAGATTGAGATTGGATGGGTTGAAACACACCTCAAAGCCACTGTGTGTAAATCTGTGACTAACAGAGCCCTCTGTCAAGAGTTTTTGTTTGACCAGAAACCCATATTTGTAGTGACCAAATCCAAAAGTGGTTTTCATAAAAAGTGTAGATAACATATTCAACTATATACTATCAAAAATGAGACCTAGATACCCACGGATGGTCCCCCAAACCATTTGTAAACTCTCTATTGTAACCTGGTTCTATTGAACCTTTTATAACTGATTGAACCCATTTTATAAATTGGCCTATATTTCTAACTTATTCCAAATAACTATCTTTAGCACTATTCATTAAACTTGTAGGGGCCACATTAAACTAGAACATATCTAAATATCAAACCCATAGTCTTTGATTTGATGCCCAAAATCGAGATCAACTAAGGCACATTTTTTGTATTTTTCTCTGTAAAGTGCTGAATCATTTTCTCTTAAATGAAACAAATGACTCATTTGCCTTAGAATCTGACCTTAGTGTTAAATATAAAAGTTATAGAAAATATTTTTATCTAAATGGTGTCCAAAAATAAGAACTTAATTCCATATTCAGGTACCCTAAAATACTGTTATTCTTTTTAAATTGACACTTGGATATTTACCCTTAAATTGTTAAGTGTGTAGTGACATGTTTAATTGTGGGACTTAAAGTATAGGCATTAATTAAATTATATTGGATGATTAATGTATTAGAATGATTATTTGATTACTACAATCCTTGTCGCTAAGTTGAATTCTTGTCTTATGAATTGTAACTTGTACTTTACAAATTTGTACTCTATGCTTTAATGAGTTGTACCATATGCTATACCATGCTTAGCTGCCATGCAATAAATAGTTGTACATGAGATGCATATTGTACACAATGGGTATTGTCACATTTGCATTCTGGCATATTGGAGTCTCTTTCGTGTCTACCATTATGGGTGGGGATACATCGAAGTTAATCTTTTTCTCAACTCTAAGTCGAGGGTGTCTCTAGTAGCCATTTTTGTAACTGTTTTTTTTGTAATTAATTTTTGTAACTGTTTTGGGATATATTCCCTCTGAACACCCGGGGCATATCCCTGGTGTTGAAAAATAAAAGAATTATTTACTATGGATATTGTTTGGCACCACGGGTTCATCGCTAGCATTCTAGTTTCGATGGCTTATACTTTGGATTGACACCAGACACACAGAAAACTGGGACCCGTCCACACACGGACTACCAACGATACAGAAAATCAAAACCAAAACCTAACCTGGAGGCCAACACAGCCCAAGCGCTCGAGCGCTCAACCACCGCTCAAGCGGTCCCCAACTGACGTAACACACTGCCACAACCCCGCTCGAGCGGTCAACCACCGACCCAACACTCTGGCACCACCCCGCTCGAGCGCTCAACCACCGCTCGAGCGGTCAACGCTGGATGAGAACTCAAACTGAGAAACAAAACCAAACCCCCACACGCAACGATATACAAACCACCACGCACACAACCGTGCACCAACACCCCACACGAAATGACCAACACCCTCTCCGTGACTTCAATTGACAGGACCCCATAATCCAATCAATTAAAATCACTAGAGGAGAGTAGTTGATCGAGCCCCATAATCCAATCGACCGAGAGGCCACCACACGACTCCCGAAGCCACCACACAACCAACCAAATCCCAAAAAGAGTCCACAGGTATTTGAATCGACTAATTCCCATAAATTAATCAATTGAATACTATAGGACGCCAATTGAAAACCAAAGAACCAACCACCAAACCACAAAACACCAACAAACTCCCAAGGCCCTATCACGACCAAAACGGACTCACACATGTCAAACACGTCAAACACGAACCCACACGTGCCCAACACAGCTAACACAAACCCACAACACCTACAAGAACACCACAACACCCCACGGAACATAGAATTAGGTCAAAAGGGCCAACGAGGATGAAAAACAACCTTTTTCCAAACATTAAGCCAAAAACGGGTGAAAAACAGTTTGGAAATCTTGACACACCTTCACTCTTTTGACCATAACTTTTTCTACAAAAAGAATTTTAAGGTGAGAGAGGTGTCATTGGAAAGAGGACTTCTGGGGCTTCAATTAGAGTACAAGAACGGCCAAATTTCGAGTCTGGATGAGGGAGATAACATCAAAACAAAATGGTCCTGTGCAGCCAGTTCGCTCGAGCGAACATTGAGCGCTTGAGCGAGCTACCACCCGAGAAAAACCCAAATTTTGTGTTCTTGGCCCCCATACTCCCCAACACCCACTATGATGCTTCAAAACCCACTTAAACTTACCGATTCACATATATATATATATATAACACTCACAGACATACACAAACCCAAAACACCTAGAATCACCGAACGAAAAACCTCAAAACCCGATTCCATCCACCGAAATCGACACAAAACCCCTTTTTAAACCAAAACCCAATTTTCTTGAAACAAAATCAGATCTACAGCAATCTAATCGTTAAAAATACACACGATTACATGTAGCACCCTTATAAGACATGAGAGTCTAGGATCCTACCTCGGTGAGTTAAAAACTCAACGCCTCGAACTACGTGCAAAATCGAGCTTTGTCGAAATCAAAATCTGACCGGATGGTTGCGTAGCCCTCGATGCCGATACTAAGAATCTGCAGTCTGATCGTCAAAAATCGAGCCCCGAGCCCTCGAGAACATAGAGAGAAGGCAGAGAGAAAAAGGAGAAAACTTAGGAGTTAAGTTTTGAAAAACATCTTTTTGAAAATATCTAACTCCAGATATTTATAGGCCTCCAAAATATATATTTTTTTGAAATTTTTCAAAATTCGGGCCGTAACATCCCATGACCCCGGGAACTTGCCCCGCATACATATCTAACCCAGATCATGTATCTAAACTCGTAAAAACATGCAGCAATAAAAACACCAAACGCGCGTCGAAAAACGCCGAAAAAGAAAACGGGTCAGGGTCTCACAAGGCTAAACCAAAATTATAAGTTGTCTTTCAAGACTAAGGTTGCCCAGGTTCTGTCGGTTTGAGTTCTCGAAGGATCGTAACCCACATTATGTTCAAAAATTGCATCGGGAATACAGTAGAATGTCTAACCGGAGCTTTAACTCAAAAAATCAAAGTTTGCAATTGAAGAATTAACCAAAAGGTATTCATCTGAATTAACTGTGGTGGCACGAGTTTTATTTTTGATCATTCGACATCAAAAAATTTATTTGGATCTTGTTTCGGCGATTGCCCGTCCAATTTAATTTTTTCAAAATTTCGTTTACAAATCAATGATCTTGGCAATTTGCCTTTAGCAATAGTATCCTCTCCATCTGTGTCACTGCTATTATTTATTGGATCAAAACTATGTCAGCTATTTAATTTTACTTGGCATGTTCAGTTGCCGAGAAAGTAAAAAATTAATAGGAATTAGCTTGTCTGGACAAACAATGGATAGTAGACGTCTTCTTATCGAGGCATGCTATTCACAAGGTACTAGACTACTGGTAATTTATTTTAAATGGTAGAGGGAACCAAATTAAAATAAATTCAATATTTTGTTCATCATAATTAGCAGTTATTTTTAATTATGTGATTCTCAAGATTAAAATGGCTTTCAATCCACTCGTTTCAATACTAAAAGAAAACAAACTAACGGGACAAAACTATGTAGACTGGAAAAAGAATTTGGACATTGTCATAACTGTTGAGGACTATAAATTTATATTAATACAGATTTGTCCATTAGTACCCGATGAGGGGAGACCGAACAGGAAACCTGGGCCCATTAAAAGTGGTAAAAAGATGATCAAATGGCTCGCTGTTACATTTTAGCTTCTATGTCAAATATTTTACAGAATTAGCATCAGTCTATGCCTAGTGCCTATGACATGATTATAAATCTCTAAGAAATGCTTGAGGATCAAAATCGTGTTGCTAGGCTGGTGGCCATAAAGTCTCTTATGAATACAAGCATGGCTGAAGGCACCCCAATTAGAGATCATATTCTGAAGATGATCAGTCTTCTGAATAAACTAGAGATCTTAGGAGCTGAAATTAACGAGAAAACCCAACTTGATATCATACTCTAGTCATTGGCTGATAGCTTTAAGCAGTTCTGCCTGAATTATACCATGAATAAGCCCAGCTTTTCATTGGCAGAATTTCTTAAAGAACTTCAAGTAGACGAGGATGTTCTTAAGAAGCTAGGTTTGTGCATGTGGTTAAAAAATGTTCTTCATCTAAGTTGAAAGGCAAGAAATAGAAAAAGGTTCAAAAATAAGGAGGCACAGGTCCAAAAGAAGTTAACGGACTAAAAGCTGGTGTAAAGAAGCCGAGAGGTAAGTACTATCACTATAACCAGTTTGGGCATTGGAAAAAGCAGTGTCCGATTTTTCTCAGTAAGCAGAACAAATCAGGTAATTTTTGTTCACTAATGGTTGAAACATGTTTAGCGGTGTTATCTACCGGTACATGGTGTGTAGATATGCGAGCTACTAATCATATTTGTAATTCTTTGCAGGGATTTTAAAAAATCAGGTAGCTTAGTGATGAAAAAATTTACCTTCATATGGGTAATAATACTAGGGTGGCAGCAGTTGCAGTAGGACATATCATTCTTAGTTTTAGTAGAGATAGAATTTTAATTTTGAATGATTGTCTTTATGAACTTTCAATTAAAAGAAATTTAATTTTAGTTTTTAATTTATTAAAGGATAAATATTCTTTTAATTTTAATGACTCTGTGGTTATTAAGAAAAATAAACGTTTTGTTTGTTCTAGTACATTGGTAGATGATCTGTATGTTATATCTCTTATATCTCCTACACTACAACTAACTGAATTGAATAACACATCTAATTTACTATATAAGAGAAAGTTTCCTTCTTTAACGAACCAAACGTTTCTTTGGCACTTACGCTTAGTTCATATTAATCTAAAAAGGAAAAGTTGACTAGTAGAAGATGGATTTTTAGGTTCATTGAAAGTGGAGGAACTTTCAGTCTATGAGTCTTGCTTAGAGGGTAAGATAACTAAGATTCCATTTTCGGCCATAAGCCATAGAGCTAAAGAACCGTAGGAACTGGTTCACTCTGATGTGTGTGGTTCTATAACAATCCAGCCTAGAGGTGGCTTTGAGTACTTCGTCAGTTTCATTGATGACTACTCAAGGTATGAATACATTTACCTGATGCACTGTAAGTTTGAATGCTTTGAGAAATTTAAAAAATTCAAGGCGAAAATGGAGAAACGTCTGGGTAAAAGTATTAAATCACTACGATCCGATCGTGATGGGAAGTACCTCATTTGAGAGTTTAGGGACTATTTGTCATTGTTCGAGGCAAACTCCCAAGATCATTGATTTGTAAAATATTTTTTGAAAAATAAAAACTAGGCAGGCTATCACTGAAATAGACTCTAGATAAAAACTTTTTGATGCCGAACGATTGAAAATAAAATCCATGTCATCACAGTTAATTCAGATAAATACCTTTTGGTCGATTCTCCAACTACGAGCTTTGATTTCTTGAGTTAAAGCTCTTGTCAAACCTTTCACTGTCTTCCCGATGTGATTCCCAAATGTAGTGTGGGTTAGGATGCTTCGAGAATTGGTACCGGTAGAACCTGGACAACCTTAATCTTAGAAGACAACTTATGAATTTAGTTCAATCTACTCGCATATTTGTAAGGTTACAGCAGGGACCTGTGGAGTAATTACGATTTAGACTTCTAGTATAACTCAGATACCTATCCAGCAGTTTTTGTAAATATGCAACCTCTTAGCGATTTCTGTAATTATAAAAATCTTGTAGCAGTTTCTGTAACTTTCATAAAATACTAAATTACAGTTCACACCACTAAATAACTGTAACTGCACTCTTAGCCATAATCTCAAGACCAATTTACATTGAGCTCCTGTTATTAAATGCTTAACTCGTCTCCCCATGTTAAGATTCTCGATACCCGTCAATTAAATTTAATTACTGACAATTTAATTTAATCGGCATTTTAAAATTTCTTAAGCCTTTCGACTTAACTTATCTGACCGCCAAATAAGTAAATCCTCCTACAGGGTTTGGCCTGATCAAAACTAATACGTTTTTTTAAAGGGGTATCATCAATCCCAAATAATCGAGACGTGAATTTCGTCAAAAATTAATATTCACCATATAATTAATATCGCTATGTAACTCACCGGGACTATGACCTATTTAAGATTGCACGCTCTAATGAATCAAAACAATGAGTATTTAATATACACAAATAATAATTATTTCATGATTAAGAGCATAAGCACTCTCATAATAATCTTGGGGTGTGAATTAATTTATATAGTCAGTACAAAATTAATTATCCTAATGTAGTTATGTTTAATACACACACGTGTATTAGCACAGCATGTCGGAACAATAGACGACGCTATTATCTGTTCCTCATAACCAAGACAGACCTACTAAAACTCTGTGCTATAGTCGTACCGATGGTTTGTCCAATTCTATCTAAACTATGAACAATAACTTATATTCTGCAAGAACCTATAATCTGGTCTTTTGTGTGCAAACCATACTATACACACCAGATTAAATATTGTATAGAATAAAGGACAACTATATATAGCATTAAAGAAATGATATTACATACATTGCTCATTATGATTCTCGTAAAATAAAAAATTAATTCTATTCAAATAAAATTAAATACTAAAATCAAAATAAAATCTATGATTTTTAGTATACAACTCTAACAATCTCCCACTTATACTCAAAATCATGCTGCCATACATCTGGCTCTCATTCCCTCTACATGACTTCGAAAGCCTTAACCGGTAAGCGCTTTGTAAAATGATCTGCAAGGTTATCTCTTGATACAATCTTGGTCATAGCAACATCACTCATCTGTATAATTTTCTTGTATCAGGTGATATTTATACTCAATGTGCTTTCCTTTCTTGTGGACTCTTAGCTCCTTTGAGTTTGCAACCACTCTGCTATTATCACAATAAAGTGTAATAGCCGACTGAACTGAAGGCACCACATCTAGATCCAACAGGAAGTTCCTGAGCCAAACGGCCTCCTTGGTTGCTTCAGAAGCTGCCACGTACTCGGCCTCTACTGTGGAATCAGCAATGCAGGACTGCTTGATACTCCTCCAACTAATAGCTCTACCACTTAAGGTAAACCCATATCCTTAGGTAGACTTACAAGAATTTTTGTCTGACTGAAAATCTGAGTCTATGTACCCTAAAGGTACTAGACTGTCTTCCTGGTAAACCAACATATAATCCTTAGTCCTTTTCAGGAACTTGATTATATTCTTTACGGCAGTCTAATGCTCCTGCCCTGGGCTAGACTGATATCTGCTAACCATGGTAATGACAAAGAAGATGTTGGGTATAGTGCAAAGCATGACATACATTTGGCTTCCTATTGCCGAAGCATAAGGATCTACCTTCATCTTCTCTATCTCATCAGGTGTCTTAGGATACTGATCCTTGGATAGAGTAATTCCATGTCTAAAAGGGAGAAATCCTGCATGCTAGAACGAGTAAGGATATCATTGATATACTTTGCTTGTAATAAGCTCAACATCTTTAGTTTTCGATCTCGCAAAAGCTTGATTACGACAAGGTACTACCTGTGTCTGTGTACTAACAGTAACACGGTGTGCAGAATCTGAACCCTATGCAACATTACCCACATGCTCGTCTGGCATGTTAATGGTAGCACCCTGTTCAAGATCTGTACTTGTCCCGATAATCCTCTCACTACGACGAGGTAATGGGATACCAGTGACTTGTGGTTCCTCTTCTATTCTACTGGTATTTTCTCTCATTTCTTCAAGAACAATTTTACTATTCGACATGTGGTTCATAATATAATTCTCTTTCAATAATCGAGCATTAGTATTAACAATGACCTTCTATCGTCGATTCTAATTTATCCGCATTCTCTTTCAGCATATGTGCTGGACACCCCTAAATCTGGATATGTCTCAAACTAGGCTTACGCTCGGTCCACAATTTAGTGGGAGTAGAAGGTACTGACTTAGAAGGTACTAAGTTCAGAATATATAAGTCGCTGTCTCTAATGCAAGTCCTCAAAATGAATCGAGTAATCCTAACTAACTCATCATAGACCTTACCTCTTCATAAGAGTCTTATTTCTTCTTTTTGCTATACCATTCTGCTGCGAAGTGCCCGATGCAGTCAACTGGGATATAATCCCTTTCGATGATAAGTAGTCCCAAAACTCTCTAAAGAGGTACTCCTCAGCACGATCGGATAGTAATGATTTGATACTTTTACCCAGATGCTTCTCTGCCTCCACCTTGAATTCTTTAAATTTTTCAAAGCATTTAGACTTACAGTGCATCAGATAATTGTATCTATACCTTGAGTAGTCATCAATGAAATTGACGAAGTACTCAAAGTCACCTCTAGCCTGGATTGTCATAGGGCCATATACATCAGAGTGAACCAGCTCTAACAATTTTTTAGCTCTATAGCCTTTGGGCAAAAAGGACCTCTTAGTCATCTTACCCTCTAAGCAGGATTCACAGACTAGAAGTGCCTCCACTTCCAATAAACTCAAAGTTCCATCTTTTACCAGTCTATTTATCCTTTTTAGATTAATATGACCCAAGCGTAAGTGCCAAAGAAACGTTTAATTTATTAAAGAAGAAAATTTTCTTTTATATGGTAAATTAGATGTGTTATTCAATTCAATTAGTTATAGTGTAGAAGAGATAGAAGATATAATATACAAATCATCTACCAATGTATCATAACAAATAAAACGTTTATTTTTCTTAATAACCACAGAGTCATTAAAATGAACAAAATATTTTCCCTTTATTAAATTAGAAATCGAAATTAAATTTCTTCTAAATGAAGGTACATAAAGACAATATTTTAAAATTAAAATTATATCCCTAGTAAAGCTGAGAGTGACATCTCTTACTGCAACTATAGCCACCCTTATATTATTGCCCATATGTAGGTACATTTCTCCATCACTTAGTTGCTTGATTTCTTAAAATCCATACAAAGAATTATAGGCATGATTAGTGGCTCCCATATCTACACACCAGGTACCGGTAGATAGCACTACTAAACATGTTTCAACCACTTGTGAATAGAAATTACCTGGTTTGTTCTGCTTACTGAATAAAATTAGACATTGCTTTTTCTAATGCCCAAATTGGTTACAGTGATAGCACTTGCCTCTCGGCTTCTTCACACTAGTTTTTGGTCCCTTAACTGCTTTTAGACCTGTGTCTTCCTGTTTCTGAATATTTTTCTTCTTCTTGCCTGCCGACTTAAATACTGAACCTTTTTCAGCCACATACATAGAACCTAACTTCCTAAGACCACCCTCGGCTGCTTGAAGTTCTTTAAGAAGTTCTGCCAATGAAAAGATGAGCTTATTCATGATATAATTCAGGCAGAATTGCATAAAGCTATCAGGCCGTGACTGGAGTATGATATCGACCTGGGTTTCCCGGTCAATTTCAGATCCTAGGATCTCCAGTTCATTCAGAAAACTGATCATCTTAAGAACATAATTCCTTACTGGGGTGCCTTCAGCATGCTTGTATTCATAAGAGACTTCATGGCCACTTACCTAGCATCACGAATTTGATCTCCAAATATTTCTTTGAGGTTCATAATCATGTCATAAGCACTGGGTATAGACTGATGCTGATACTACAAAACATTTGACATGAAAGCCAAAATGTAACAGCGAGCCATCTGATCAGCTTTCTGCTACTTTTGATGGTCTTGAATTTTCTGTTCGGTTGCCCCCTCATTAGGTACTAGTGGACAAATCTCAGTTAATACAAATTTAAAATCCTCAGCAGTTAAGACAATATCTAAATTCTTTTTTTAGTCTACATAGTTTGGTTCCGTTAGTTTGTTTTTTTTATTCCCTCTACCATTTAAAAAAATTCACTAGCAGCCTGGTACCCTGTGAATAGCATGCCATGAAGAGAGGACGTCTACTATCCATCGTTTGTCCAGACAGACCAATTCCTATTAATTTTACTATCTAGGTTACTGACCCTACC
>JAULJZ010181961.1:0-22304 GCA_032270985.1 Heliamphora pulchella | reverse complement strand
TTTAAGGAATATCAAGATACCGATTAAATTAAATTATCAGTAATTAAATTTAATTGGCGGGTATCGAGAATCTTAACATGGGGAGAAATGGAAAGCATTTAATAACTAGAGCTCAATGCAAGAAGGTCTTGAGATTATGGGTCAGAGTGTAGTTATAGTTCTTTAGTGGTGTGAACCGTAATTTAGTGTTTTATGAAAATTGTAGAAACCGCTGCGTCTTTCCATAATTGTAGAAACCGCTGGTAGGTATCTGTGTTTTACTAAAAGTCTTACTTATAATTACTTCCCAGGTCCTTGCTGTAACCCTATATATATGCGGGTAGGCTGAACCTGTTTTAGAGGATGATATCATATTTTGCCTTTCAAGATAAAAGATATCTAGGTTTTGTTAGTACGAGTTCTCGATAGTGCGTAGTCCACACTACGTTCGAGGATCGCGTAAGGGAATACAGTAGAAGATCTGACAGAAGTTTCAACTCGGAATCAAATCGTAGTTGATGAATTGATCGACAAAAGGTATTCTTCTAAATTAACTTTGGTTGCGAGGATTTTATTTTGATCTTTCGACGTCAAAAGTTTTATCTGGAGCCCGTTTCGGCGTTCGTTCGTTTAGTTAATTTTTTATCAAAAATCGTTAACAAAAACATTGATCTTGGTAATTTTGTCTCCAACAAAGAGTTGTATAAATTTTTTCCCTTGAAAACTCATTTTCAATCAATAATTTGCTAAGCCTTTCATACCACGCTCTTGGTGCTTGTTTCAAACCATAAAGAGTCTTAGTGAGTTTGTAAACATGGATTGAAAAATCAGGATTTTCAAAGTTATGAGGTTGTTTTACAAAAAATTTCTCAAAAATAAAATTATTTAGAAAGGCACTTTTGACATCTATTTGATAAAGTGTGAAGTTTTTATATAATGCAAAAGCAAGCAACATTCTAATGGCTTCAAGCCTAGCCACAGGAGCAAAAGTTTCATCTGCATCGATGCCTTCTTCTTGATTGTAACCTTGGTCTACCAATCAAGTTTTGTTCTTAAGAACTACTCCATTCTCATCCATTTTATTTTTAAAAACCTATTTTTTACCAATAATGGAGTGTTCCTTAGGTAAAGTCCAAACTTTATTTCTTTCAAATTGATTTAGCTCTTCTTACATAGTCAAGATCTAAAATTCATCGTTTTTAGATTCCTCAAAATATTTTGGTTTAGTTTAGAAAAAGAATGCTAAATTACCACAAACATTATGTAGAGAGAATCTAGTTTTAATACTTTAAAATGGGTCACCAATGATCAAATCCTTTGGATGACCATGAGCATACCTCCATTCCTTAGGCAAATCTAAATTTCTTTGATTTGAAGTACCATGAGCATGTTCGACTTCATTTTGTTGTGCATTTATACCTTCCTCTTGGTTTGACTCTTCTTGATCTTTGATGAAGATGTCCTAAACACCTTTTTCTATGTCAACCAAGTTATCTTCACAAATTTTTTTGAAAAAACCGAGGTTAGCTTTATCAAATACAACATGAATAAATTCTTCAACAACTAAGATCATTTTGTTGAAAACTCTATAGGTTTTACTAGATATAGAATAGGCTAAAAAAATACTTTCATCAAATTTAGCATCGAACTTGCCCAAATGTTCTTTGTTGTTATTCAAAACAAAGCATTTACATCCAAATGCACGAAAATAACTAATGTTAGGTTTTCTTCCATTCCATAGCTCATATGAGATTTTCTTAAGAGAAGCTCGAATCATGGCTCTGTTCACGATATAACAAGATGTGTTTACATTATCGGCCCAAAAGTATCTTGGTAGATTATTTTCACAGAGCATGGTTATAGCCATTTCTTCTAAATTCTTATTCTTTCTCTCAACAACACCATTTTGTTGAGAGATTCTAGGAGCAGAGAAATTATGATTTATACCACTTTCATCACAAAACATTTCAAAATCTTTGCTTTTAAATTCTTTACCATAGTCACTTCTAATACTTGTAATTTGAAAACATTTTTTATTTTGAATTTTTCGAGATAGTTTTGAAAAAGCGACAAAGGTTTCATCCTTATGAACTAAGAATAGAATTCAAGTGTATTTATAAAAATCATCGACAACAACAAAGGAATATCTCTTGCTTCCAAGTGTAAGTGTTCTTGTTGAACCAAATAAGTCCATGTGGAATAATTATAAGGGCCTAGAAGTTGAAATTACCATTTTGGATTAAAAAGAACTTCTAACTTGTTTGCCTTGTTGATATGCATCACAAATTTTATCTTTTTCAAATTTAATTTGTGGTAAACCAATCACCAACTCCTTTTTTAAAAATTTTGAAATCAAGTTCATGTGAGCATGTCTAAGTCTTCTATGCCACAACTAACTATTATCACTCAAGAAAACTAAGTACTTTGTGTCATTTTTTGAAAGGTCATTTAGATTGAAAGTACAAATATTTTCATGCCTATGACCCTTAAAAATAATTTTATTGTCAATTGAGTTTTTAATAACACACTTAGCATGATCAAAGACAACCTTGTAGCCTTTATCACAAAGTTGGCTAATGCTAAGAAGGTTATGGTTCAAACCATCAATATGCAAATTACTTTCAATTGAAGGGGAAGGAATTTTACCAATACAATCAATTCCTATGATTTTGTCCTTGCTATTGTCACTAAAAGTCACAAATCCATCATCTTTAGGCTTGAGGGATGTAAACATTTATTTGTCACTTGTCATATATCTTGAGCAAGCACTATCAAGATACCACATCCCTTCCTTGAATGAGAATTTGAGACACACTTGCAAACAAAATCAAGTTTTGATTTTTGGTACCCAAACTTTCTTATGCCCTTTGGTGTTAGTTCTATATGGGTGTGTTTCCTTTGAAACCTAAACCCTTTTAGCATGTAATGTAACACCCTGACCCTTCTCGTGGCAACAATATTGTTCGCTTTGGGAAAAGACCTCACGATTTTGTTTTTCCTAGGAGGTTACCCACCCTTGCATTACTCATGCATGAGCACGCTTAACTGAGTTCTGTTAGGGTCTCTACCACTTGAAAAAAGGCATTGTTGCTATGTAAGGGTCTAAGATTTTTTCTTCATAGCCCATGATCTCCCTCTCCCTTTCCGATGTGGGATACCAGGATATCACAATTCATCCCCCTTAAGGCTACATGTCCTTGTGCTACCTGCCAGCTCTAGTAGCCTACCAATCCTTATTGACCCACCAACTCAATAACCCGCCCACATAACACGCGAGACGGTAGGGGCCCACACTCGGAGGCGAGGAGAGTCGGCTCTGATACCAATTGTTGGAGGCAAATTGCCAAGATCATTGATTTGAATACTAATTTTTTGATAAAAATACTGGACGGGTAATTGCCAAAACACACTCTAGTTTAAAACTTTTTGATGTCGAACGATCAAAATAAAAATCGTACTCCTAAAGTTAGATTCGGGATTATATCTTTCGAAATCTGGTAGAGTGATTTTGGTTACTGCAACAACTATGAATTTGAATCTTTCGAGTTAAAGCCTCGATAAAGTCTTCTACTGTATTTTCGATGCGTATCACGAACGTAGGGTGGGTTACAATCCTTTGTGAACCAGAACCTGCTAAATTAATCAACTTTAGGTTTACGTGGAAACCCTAGTCTTGAAAGACAACATATGATTAGGGTTTAGAATAACCGCATATATGTAGGGTTACAATAGGAACCTGTAGAATAAATATGACTTGAACTTCTAATGTAATTATAAAAATTCACTTGCCCCTGAGGTAATTTTATAAAAACATAAATTGCAATTCATACCACTAAATAATCGTAATTGTACTCCCAGCCATATTCTCAAAATCGATTATTCGAACTCCTGTTATTAAATGCTTAACTCATCTCCTCACTTTAAGATTTTTGATACCTGCAAATTAAATTTAATTACTAACAATTTAATTTAATAAGCATCTATAAAAATTTTTAAGCCCTTTTGCTTAACTTATTTAACAGCTAAATAATTAAATCCACCTGCAGGGTTTGGTCCGGTCAAAACTTGTAAACTTCTTTAAATGAGTATCGTCAATCCCAAGCAATTGGGATGTGAATTCCATTAATAATTAATATTCACCATATAATTAATACCGATATTCAACTCACCGGGACTATTGACTCATAAAAAATCGCACCCTCTAATGAATCAAAACAATGAAATTCAAATATACGCAAATAATAATTATTTCGAGATTAAGAGCATAAGCACTAATAATAACATTGGGTGTGAATTAATTTATATAGTCAGTATAAAATAAATTACCCTAATATGATCTTGTTCAATACACACAAAGTGTACTAGCACAATAAGTTGAAATAATAGACGACGCTATTATCTGTTCCCTATAACCAAGACAGGTCTACTAAAATTCTATACTATAATCGTACCAATAGTTTGTCCAATTTCATCCGAACTGTGAACTAAAACTTATATTCTGCAAGAATTTATAATCTAGTCTTCTATTTGTAAGCTATACTCTACATACCAGATTAAATACTGTATAGAATAAAGGGCATCCATACATAATATTTAAATAAATGATATAGCAATAATTGCTCATTAAGATTCTAATAAAATAAAATAAAAAATTTATTAAAAATAAAAATAAATACTAAAATGAACAAAATTCATGATTTTTAGAATACAATCCTGACAATAAAAAATGAATAATGATTATTATTGATTTTTAATCACGAGAGTTGATCGTGATAGTTTTAGACTTTTTAGATCGATTGTGAGTCTATGGGGACATAAGTTTCGATGTAAAAGTTTTTTCATGCTCTTTAGATATTGTTTGATATATGTAAGAACAAGTTTGAAGGTCCAAAAACATGAAGAACAAGCGACGGCAAAATCGGTGGCACCGGCAGTGGTTTCGAGATTTTTAGGCTACGGATCACGGTGGTTTTTTCACGATTTTATGACAGGTTTTTCAGCAAGTTTTCTTCAAGTTTTCTGCAAGTTTTAGGCATAAAAAATAGCAGTAAAACAGATCCGAAAAATAGCAAAAAGCCGGCACAAAACAGCCTCGGCGGCTGCCCGGGTCATTTTTTGGTGTTTTTTTGAGGTTTTTTTGTAACTATTTTTGAGCAATTTTTTAGACATAAAACAACAGCAAAATAGGATTTAGAAATAGGGCAAAAGTGGGAGAAAAATTGCCGCAAAAGGCGGCACAAAAACTGGCACAAGTGGCGGCGGTGGACGGCGGAGTGTTTGAAAAATCGGATTTAGAAATAGGGCAATTTCTGACTAAAAAATTGCTATTTTGGACATAAAACAATCGCTTCGCAGTGGAGTTTCAGTTTAATCATAAAATCGGAATATATATATATCTTGCATTTATATTTATTTAAACTGCGTAGATGATATATATCTGTTTTATTTATTCCTGATAATTTTAATTAATTCAAAAAATTTGATTTTAATTATATTTTGTAAAAGAAAAATAAAATTAAGTTTTTTAATTAACAAGGTTTTAATTAAAAAGAAAAACTTTAGATATTTTATTTTTTTACAAAATAACACGTTTAAGATTATTTTTTTAATAAATCAGATATCTTGGATAAACGTAAAAATTAATTCTAAATTTTGAATTAATTAAAAGAAAAAGTTTAATTTTAATAAATTATTATTTTTTAAAATAATGTGTAACTGAAAAATAAAATTAAATTCTTGATTTTTTATTTAAAATTAATTTTTTAAATAAATAAAAATTTTAAGATATTTTATTTGTTACACATTAAAACATGAAAAGATTGTTTGAAAAATCAAAATCTTTCGGATCGTGTGGTTTTCAAAATTTAAAAAATTATTTTAATTAAACAATTTTTTATAACTCTCAAAATTTCTTTTAAAAACTAAGTGAAAGATGGAATTTATTCACAAATAAATCCCGCTGTCTCTATCATTAGTTCGTAGGTAATGTAATTAATTCTGTGTATTGGCTGTAAGTCCTTCTTTTCTATCAGACAGAAATAATTGTGGTATTACTGGTACGAATCTCCTTTAAGGATAATTCTAGATAATCGTTAGTGTGGATCACTTCTCTATCTGAAGAGTTCATTGCGAAGCGATTGATTTGAGATTAGGTGGTGGTTAACACTTAACTGTAAATAATAGTATTCTCTCTATCTGAGTCACTACTATTATTTATTAGACCGAAGTTATGTCAGTTATTTAATTTTACTTGGCATGATATGTTGCCTAGATAGTAAAATTAATAGGAAATGACCTATCTGAAAAAACGATGGATAGTAGACATCCTTCCATCGAGGTATGATATTCACACGGTACTAGGATGCTGGTAAATTTTTTTAAATGGTAGAAGGAACCAAATTTAATATAAAATTTAAAATTTTTACTCATCATAATTAGTGGTTTTTAATTATGTGATTCTCATATTTAAAATGGTTTTTAATCCACTTATGACCATATTCAAAGAAAACAAATTAACGGAACCAAACTATGTAGACTGAAAAAAGAACTTGGATATTGTCTTAACTGTCAATGACTATAAGTTTGTATAATCTAAGATTTATCCACCAATAACTGATAAGAAGGCGACCGAACAGGAAGCTCGGGTTTATCAGAAGTGGTAGAAAGCTGATCAAATGGCTCGCTGTTATATTTTGGCTTCTATGCCAAATGTATTGCAGTATCAGCATCAGTCTATACCTAGTGCCTATAATATGATTATGAACCCCAAAAAAATATTTAGGGATCAAAATCGTCCTACTAGACTGGTGGCCATGAAATCTCTAATAAATACAAGCATGGCTGAAGGCACCCCAGTTAGGGATCATGTTCTAAAAATGATTAGTCTTTTGAACGAACTGGAGACCATAGGAGCTGAGATTAACTGAAAAACCTAGGTCGATATCATACTTCAGTCACTGTATGATAGCTTTACACAGTTCTACCTAAATTATTCCATGAATAAGCTCAGCTTTTCATTGGCAGAACTTCTTAAAGAATTTCAAGCAGCCGAGGGTGTTCTTAGGAAGTTAGGTAGTGTACATGTGGCTGAAAAAGGTTTTTCCTCTAAGCCGAAAGGCTAGAAGAAGAAGAAAAAGTTCAAAAATAGGGAGGCACAGGTCCAAAAGCAGTTAAGAGGCCAAAAGTTAGTGTGAAGAAGTCGAGAGGCAAGTGCTATCACTGTAACCAGTTGGGGCATTGGAAAAAATTGTGTCTAGTTTTTCTTAATAAACAAAACAAGTAAGGTAATTTTTGTTCACTGGTGGTTGAAACATGTTTAGCGGTGTTATCTACGAGTACCTAGTGTATAGATACGGGAGCCGCTAATCATGTCTGCAATTTTTTATAGGGGTTCCAGAAAATTAGGCAGCTTAGTGATGGAGAAATTTACTTACATATAGGCAATAATACCAAGGTGACAGCAGTTGCAGTAGGAGATGTTACTCTCAATTTTAGTAGAGATAGAATTTTAATTTTAAAATATTATTTTTATGTACCTTCTATTAAAAGAAATTTAATTTCGGGTTTTAATTTGGTAAAAGAATAAATATTTTGTTCATTTTAATGACTCTGTGGTTATTAAAAAAATAAATATTTTATTTATTATGGTACATTGGTGGATGATTTGTATATTATATCTCTTATTTCTCCTACACTATAACTAGCTGAATTGAATAACATGTATAATTATCATATAAGAGAAATGATCATTCTTTAATGAACCAAACGTTTCTTTAGCATTTACGCGTGGGTCATATTAATCTGAAAATGATAAATAGACTAGTAGAAAATGGAATTTTGAGTTCATTGAAAGTGGAGACACTTCTAGTCTATGAGTCCTTCTTAGAGGGTAAGATGACCAAGAGGCCCTTTTTGGCTAAAGCCTATAGAGTTAAAGAACCGTTAGAATTAGTTCACTCTGATATGTGTGGTCCTATGATTATCCGAGCTAGAGGTGATTTTAAGTACTTCGTTAGTTTCATTGACGACTACCCAAGATATAGATACATTTACCTGATGCACCGTAAGTCTAAATGTTTTGAAAATTTTAAAGAATTCAAGGCGGCGGCAGAGAAGCGTTTGGGTAAAAGTATCAAATCACTACGATCCGACCGTGATGACGAGTATCTCTTTGGAGAGTTTAGGAACGACTTGTCGTTAGAAGGGATTATATCCTAGTTGACTGCACCGAGCACTCCGTAGCAGAATGGTGTAGCAGAAAGAAGGAATGAGACTCTTATAGAGATGGTAAGATTGATGATGAGTTATTCAGAATTACTCGATTCGTTTTGGGAACTTGCATTAGAGACAGCAGCTTATATTCTAAACTTGGTATCTTCTAAATCAGTATCTTTTATTTCACAGAATTGTGGACTGGGCACAAGCCTAGTCTGAGACATAATCAGATTTGGAGGTGGCCAGAACATATGCTAAAAGGAAATGCAGGTAAGTTAGAACCGAGAACAGAATTATGTTTCTTTGTCGGGTATCCCAAAGGAACGTAAGGTGGTTTATTTTATAATCCAAATGATCAGAAGGTCATTGTTAGCACCAATACTCGATTCTTGGAAGAGGATTATATTATAGACCACAGGCCTAAAAGTAAAATTATTTTGGAAGAATTAAGAAAAAATACCAGTAGAATGGAAGAAGAACCACAAGTCATTGATATCCCATTGTCTCGTCGTAGTGGGAGGATTATCGGGACAGGTGCAGATCCTGAACCAGATTAGGGTGCTACCATTTACAAGCCAAATGAGCATATGGGTAATGGTGCGCAGGGTTCAGATTCTACACAGTGCATTACTACTAGTACACAAACGTAGGTAGTGCCTTGTCGTAGTGGGAGGGTTGTTCATCAACTCGATCGGTATATTTTCTTGGGACTGTCTTTTGATAGGATCTTGCGAGAACTAGATACCGAACCCTGTAACTACAATGAAGCACTCTAGGAAAAATATGCAAATTTTTGGCAAAAGGTTATAAATTTAGAGATAAAATTTATGTATTCTAATCAGGTCTAAGAACTTGTAGAACCACCTAAATGGATAAAATTCATTGGATGTAAGTGGGTCTACAAGAAAAAGAGAGGAGCAGACGGAAAGATTGAAACATTCAAAACTAGGTTTGTTGCAAAAGGATTCACTCACCGATAACCATGCTTAAGTCTATTTGAATTCGCTTATCCATTGTGGCTCATTTTGATTACGAAATTTGAAAAATAGATGTCAAGATAGTTTTTCTTAACGAAAGTCTTGACGAGTGTATTTATATGGTATAACTAGACGGTTTCATAGGAAAGGGCTAGGAGCACATGTTGTGCAAGCTTAAGAGAACTATTTATGAATTTAAGTAGGCATTGAGGTCCTGAAATACTTAGTTTGATCAAGCCATAAAGTCTTATAATTTTGATCAAAATCCAGATGAGTCTTATGTGTACAAAAAGCGTGACGGAAGCGTAGTGGTCTTTCTAATACTTTATGTAGATGATATCTTGCTCATCAAAAATGATGTCGGGGTGTTATCTTTGGTAAAAATATAGTTATCTGGGCAGTTCGATATAAATGACTTAAGAAAAGCCAATCACATTCTTGGGACCAAGCTTTTACGAGATCAAAAACAACAGATGTTGGGCTTATCACAAGCAAAGTATATCGATAACATCCTCGCTCGTTTTAGCATGCAGGGTTCTAAGAAAGGATTTCTCCATTTCTAGCAGGGAATCACTCTATATAAGGATCAGTGACCTAAAATACCTAATGAGATAAAGAAGATGAAGGCAATTCCTTATGTTTGGGTAGTAGGAAGCCTAATGTATGTTGTGCTTTGTACTAGACCCGACATCTGCTTTGCCATTGGCATGGTTAGCTGATATTAGTTTAACTCATGGCAGGAACATTGAACTGTGATAAAAAAATATAATCAAGTACATGAAAAAGGACTAAGGATTATATGGTGATTTACCAGGTAGATAGTCTAGTACCTTTAGGATACATAGACTCGGACTTCTAGTCAGACAAAAATTCTCGTAAGTCTACCTTGTCAGGGTTGTATACTGAAAACTATGGATTTTATTTTACTTTTAGTATTTAATTTTATTTTAATAAAATTATTTTTTCATTTTATGAGAATCTTAATAAGCAATATTTGTAATATTATTTTTTTACTATTATGCATGGATGTCCTTTATTCTGTATAGTATTTAATCTAGTATATAGAGTACGACTTACACACAGAAGATCAGATTTTAGGTTCCTGCAGAATATAAGTTATTTTTTCACAGTTTAGATGGAAATAGATATACCATCAGTACAACTGTAGTACAGAATTTTAGTAAGCTTATCTTGGTTACGGAAAACAAATAATAGCATCGTTTATTGTTCCTACTCTCTATGCTAGTACACTTTGTGTGTATTAAATGGGACTGATTGAGATAATTAATTCTATACTTCTTTAATTACAGATACCGCTGTGAGGTTTGCTTAATTGCGAAAATCGCTTGATGGGTATCTGGGTTATACTAGAAGTTTTTGTCATAATTACTCCACCGGTCCCTACTGTAGCGCTATAAATATGCGGGTAGGCTAAACCAAATTCATAACTAGTCATCAAAACTAAGGTTGACCAGGTTCTGCAGGTACAAGTTCTCGAAGGATCGTAGTCCCCATTACGTTTGGGAAACACATCAGAAATACAGTAGAAAGTCTGACAAGAGCATCAACTCAGAATCAAATGTTCGTAGTTGGAGAATCGTCCAAAAAAGTATTCATCTAAATTAACTGTAGTGGCACAGGTTTTTATTTTAATCGTTCAACATCAAAAGTTATATTTGGAATCCGTTTCGACGATTGCCCGTCTAGTTATTTTATTAAAAAATCATTTATAAAAATAATAATCTTGGCAGTTTTTGCCTCCAACATACCTCAAGATATGTGTTTTCCTTGAGAGGTGAAGCTTTAAATTAGATGAGTATCAAGTAGTCTTGCATTACTGATTCTACCATGGAGGCTGAGTACGTGGCAGCTTTGAAGCAGCTAAGAGGCTATTTAGCTCAAGAACTCCTGTTGGATCTAGATATGGTACCTTCAGTTCAGTCGGCGGTTACACTTTATTGTGATAAAATCGGAGCGGTTGCAAACTCGAAGAAGCCAAGAGTCCACAAGAAAGGAAAGCACATTGAGCGTAAGTATCACATGATACGAGAAATTGTACAGATGGGTGATGTTGCTGTAACCAATATTGCATCAAGGGACAACCTTGTAGATTCTTTTACAAAGAGCCTATCGACTAAAATTTTTGACAGTCATATAGAGGGCATGAGAGTCAGATATATAGAAGCATGGTTTTGACTATAAATAGGAGATTGTTAGGGTTGTATACTAAAAATCATAAATTTTGTTAATTTTAGTATTTAATTTTATTTTTAATAAAATTATTTTTCGATTTTATAAAAATTTTAATGTGCAATAAATGCAATATCATTTTCTTAAATGTTATGCATAGATGTCCTTTATTCTATACAGTATTTAATCTGGTGTGTAGAGTACAGCTTGCACACAGAAGGCCAGATTATAGATTCTTGCATAATATAAGTTTTAGTTCACAGTTTAGATGAAATTGAACAAACTATCGGTACGACTGTAACACAGAGTTTTAATAGGTGTGTCTTAGTTACGGGAAACAGATAATAAAGTCGTCTATTAGTCCGACTTGCTGTGCTAGTACACTTTGTGTGTATTGAACAGGACCACATTTGGGTAATTAATTTTATACTAACTATATAAATTAATTCACATCCCAAGATTATTATGACTGCTTATACTCTTAATCCCGAAATAATTATTATTTGCGTATATTTGATATTCGTTGTTTTGATTCATTAGATAGCGCGATCTTTTATGGGTCAATAGTCCCAGTGAGTTGGATAGCGGTATTAATTATATTTTGAATGTTAATTATTGATGAAATTCACATTTCGATTGTTCGGGATTGACGATACCCCCTTAAAGAAGCTTATAAGTTTTGACCGGATCAAACCCTACAAGTAGATTTTGTTGGAGACAAAACTGCCAAGATCATTATTTTTATAAATGATTTTTGATAAAAATTAACTGGATGGATAAATGCCGAAACGGGCTCTAGATGAAACTTTTGATGTCGAACGATTAAAATAAAAACCCGTGCGACCATAGTTAATTTAGAAGAATACCTTTTTTCGGTCGATTCTTCAACTACGATTTTGATTCCGAGTTAAAGCTCCCGTCATTTCTTCTATTGTATTCTCTTATACGATTTCCAAACGTAGTGTGGGTTACGAACCTTTGAGAACTTATACCGGCACAACCTGGTCAGCTTTTGTGTTAAAGGCAAGTTATGGATTTGGTTTAGCCTACCCGCATATTTATAGAGCTATAGTAGAGACCTGTGAAATAATTATGACAAAGACGTCTAGTGGAACACAAATACGTATCTAGTGATTTCTGCAATTAAGCAAGCCTCATAGCGGTATCTGTAATTATGAAAACCTTACAGTGATTTTTGCAATTTTTATAAAACACTAAATTACAGTTCATACCACTAAAGAGCTGTAATTGCCCTCTAAGTGATAATCTCAAGACCTTCTTGCATTGAGCTTCTGTTATTAAATACTTAACATTTCTCCCCACGTTAAGATTCTCGATACCCGCCAATTAAATTTAATTACCGACAATTTAATTTAATCGGCATCTTAAAATTTTTTAAGCCCTTCTGCTTAACTTATTTGACCACCGGATAATCAAATCAACCTATAGGGTTTGACCCGATCAAAACTTATAAGTTTTCTTAAGGAGGTATCGTCAATCCCAATCATTCGAGACATGTAATCCCTCAATAATTAATATTCACCATATAAATAATACCGTTATCCAACTACTAAGAATATAGACCCATATAAGATCGCACCCTCTAATGAATCAGAACAACGAATATTAAATATACGCAAATTAATAATTATTTCAAGATTAAGAGCATAAGAACTCTTCATAATAACCTTGGGGTGTGAATTAATTTATATAGTCAGTGTAAAATTAATTATCCTAATGTATTCCGTTCAATACACACAAAGTGTACTGGCATAGAGAGTCAAAACAATAAACGACGCTATTATCTATTCTCCATAACCAAGAAGGCCTACTAAAATTCTGTGCTACAGTCGTACCTATGGTATATCTGTTTCCATATAAACTGTGAACAAATAACTTATATTCTGCAAGAACCTAAAATTTGATATTCTGTGTGTAAGCCATACTCTACACATCAGATTAAATACTATACAGAATAAATGACATCCATACATAACATAACATTAAAAAAATGATATTGCATACATTGCTTATTAAGATTCTCATAAAATAGAAAATTAATTTTATTAAAATAAAATTAAATACTATAAATATGGTTTTCAGTATATAACATAACAATCTTCCACTTATACTCAAAATCATGCTGCCATATATCTGACTCCCATACCCTCTACATGACTATCAAAATCTTAGCCGATAAACTCTTTGTAAACGGATATGCAAGGTTGTCTCCTAATGTAATCTTGGTCACAACAATTCACCCCTCTGTACAATTTCTCGTATTAAGTGATACTTACGCTCAATGTGCTTTCCTTTCTTATGGACTCCTGGTTCCTTCGAGTTTGTAATAGCTCCACTATTATCACAACAAAATGTAATAGCCGACTGAAATAAAGGGACCACGTCTAGATCCAACAAGAAGTTCTTGAGCCAATCGACCTCCTTGGCTGCTTTAGAAGCTGCCATATACTTAGCCCCTATGGTGGAATCAGCAATGCAGGACTGCTTGATAGTCCTCCAACTTGTAGCTCCACCTCCTAAGGTAAACACATATCCCCAGGTAGACTTACGGGAATCCTTGTCGGACTAGAAATCTGAGTCTATGTACCCTAAAGGTACTAGACTGTCTGCCTGGTAAACCAACATATAATCCTCAGTCATTTTTAGGTACTTGATTATATTCTTTACTGCAGTCCAATACTCCTGCCTTGGGTTAGACTAATATCTGTTAACCATGCCAATGACAAAATATATGCCGGGTCTAGTGCAAAGGATACCATACTTGAGGCTTCCTACTGCCAAAGCATAAGAAACTCCTTTCATCTTCTCTATTTCATCAGGTGTCTTAGGACATTGATCCTTGGATTGAGTGATTCTATGCCTGATAGGAAAAAACCCTTTCTTAGAATCCTGCAAGCTAAAACGAGTAAGGATATCATCGATATACTTTGCTTGTGACAAGCTCAACATCCTTTGTTTTCAATCTCGCACATACTTGATCTCAAGGATGTGACTGGCTTCTCTCAAGTCCTTCATATCGAACTGTCCAAATAACCATACTTTTACACTAGATAATGCCCCTACATCATTTTAGATGAGCAAGATATCGTCTACATAAAGTACTAGAAAGATCACAACGGTTCTGTCACGCCCTAAAATCCAGGATCACTGGAAAAAGTCCATTAACACCATTTAATAGAAGAGATAAGTTTTATACATAAAACCATCCATCGAAATAGTACAACCTTTGGAATTTAAAACGAGTACCCGGGGTTTGTCTCTCAATATAATCCATAGAAGCATAAAGTAAATCACCTCAAGGCGTACAACACATGATTTTGATAAAAAAGGAAAACTAAGCCATAGTCTTCCGCCACCTCAGGTAGCACTAGATCATCTCCTCATGATCATCAATATCATCACCTGAAAAAGGTTTTAACAAAATTTCACCACGTGAGTCGAAGCTCAATAGAAAAAGACTATGATGCAATAATACAGGATATGCAATCACATAGTATAAAAACAGACTCAACCACCTAAGCCTCAAAAAGGTTTTACGTCATAAAACCCCAATTTTTCCCATCCGATTCCCAAGAATTCAACAATGTACAAAACGTTTAATAGTTACAAAAAAATGGTAACAAAATGTTATTTTTCCTCTCGAAACACACAACCGAGGTAACAAGTAAATAATTCCTATGTACCGACTCTGTCATCCACACAGATAAAGGCAAAAACTATAGACTCCTGCCCATTATCCCTATCCTGAACCATTCAAGGCCTGCAGGTAATGACAAGTTTTATACGGAGTCACGACAACGACCACTTAGTTTACGGGTACAACACCCGACAGTACTAAGCACCCATCGCAAGCACCTACACTGCGCACGTTTCTGAACTTCCACCGAGTAGCAATGTAAGCCCAAATCCGCATACACACAGCCACGGTACATCTATAGGAATATTTAACAAAAACATCACGTAGCTCAACTACGAAAATCATATAAAACATTTATACATCAACATGTATACAAAGGGTTCCCGTGGTCTTACCGCCACATCATCCATCAACTCTGTCAAACATTTTCAAAATGTTTTTCCCATTTTAAATCAAAACGTTTCTAAATTCTGAGACTCAACCCTAAGGGCTAGCTCCAAACTTCTAAAAAATATCTCGTTTATCGAGGTGTTTCCAAAATCACCATTTTTCAAACCACCATTTGAAAAACAGGTATCCACAAGTTTATAAGTCATGAAATAAACCGTATAAAAAGCTTGAAACATGCTTTTATCCATACAACGAGGTTTAAACATGAAATATGACGTTTAAGAGGTTTTTAACCGGTGAAAAGGTATGGAATTGCATAAAACACCCTTAAATCACAATTTAGTCTAGAATCCTACCTCGGTGGGTCAAACACTCGACACCTCGATCCACGAGCAAAATTGAACTTCGTCAAAACGAGATTCTGTCCGAATGAAAGCAGAGCCCACAGCGTGGATAACAAGGATTCACTCACAGATCGCCAAAAACTAAACCCTAGGCTCTCACAAATCTAGAGAGAAGGCTGAGAAAACGAAACTTAGCCTTGAAGAAAAACATTTCAAAATATCTAACTCAAGTTAGATATTTAAAGCTTCAGCTTCGCCCAGGGGGTCAGTCGACTGGACCCTTAAGGTCTGTCGACTGAAAAGGTTCTAGAAAAGCCAGAAAGTCACCACAACCAAGGTCAGTTGACTAGACCTCCCTGGTCAGTCGACTAAAAAGCTATTGGAGGGCATCAGTCGACTGACAACACCCCCTTGGTCGAATGAAATGCTTCTGCCATGGTTTAGAACTTTTTTGAAACTCGAGAAAGCATAAAACACATACGTACATGCTATTCTACGACGTTAAAGCAAAAATCATTCATCGATGGTGTACATGTATTGAAACGAAACACGTTGAGCATATTTATATCAAAAAGAAAAATGAAACACGTTAAGGAAAATTTTGCTCCCGAAATTCACTACAAGGCTACAAGGTAAACAACTCTAGGTAACTAGCACGAACCCCAGACTCAAGCTCCCAAGTAGCTTCTTTAACCCTGTGATGAAGCCAAAGGACCTTGACATAGGTGAAAGTTCTCCCCCGTAGCACTTGCTTCTTCGTATCCAAAATCTTTACCCGGCATTCCTCATACATAACATCCTCATCAATCCGTAACTCAGTCCAATCCAGTACGTGTGACGGGTCAAGCTTAGACTTCCGTAGCATGAACATGTGAAATACGTTTTGCACATATGCCAACTGAGGTGGTAAGGCCAAACTGTATGCTACCTCTCCAATCCTGTTAAGGATCTCAAATGGCCCAATGAAATGTGGTGATAGCTTCCCGCTATGGCCAAACCTCAACAACCCTCTGCGTGGCGAGACCTTTAGAAACACATAGTCGCCCACTGCAAATGCCAAAGGTCTCCTCCTCTGATAAGCATAACTCGTCTAGCGACTCTGAGCAGTTGCCAAGCGTTGGCGAATCACAGCAACCTTCTCTGTCGTCTCCCGTACTAAGTCGGGTCCTAAAACTGCAGTTTCCCCCACATCTGTCCAACATACTAGTGATCTACACGGTCTACCATACAATACCTCATATGGTGCCATCCCGATACTGGACTGATAACTGTTGTTGTATGCAAACTCTGCCAAAGGTAGATGATCTTCCCACGAACCCCAAAAATCAAGTACACAGGCTCTCAGCATGTCCTCTAAAATCTATATAGTCCTCTCAGATTGATCATCCGTCTGAGGGTGAAAAGCGGTACTGAACGTCAAACTCATTCCCAAAGCCGTCTGACGACTCTGCCAAAAGCACGATGTAAAGCGTGGGTCTTGATCGGATACAATGGTTACTGGCACCCCGTGTAGTCGGACTATCTCCCGGATATACAACCTACTCAATCTGTCTATCGAGTCTTTCATATGAATGGAAAGAAAATGTGAAGATTTTGTCAGTCTGTCAACTACAACCCAAACAGTGTCGTGCCCCTTAGGTGATTTAGGAAGTCCTGTTACAAAATCCATTGTGATATTCTCCCACTTCCACTCGGATATCGATAAAGGCTGCAATAGTCCCGCCGATCTCTGATGCTCTTCCTTGACCTGCTGACAAGTAAGGCATCGAGAAACGAACCAAACCACATCTCTTTTCATACCTTTCCACTAGAACTGACGGCATAGATCATGATACATCTTCATGCCTCCAGGATGCACTGCAAGACGTGAATGATGAAAATCATGTAGTACCTCGGCATGGCATGACTTTCGCACAAATAATCTCCCGTTCAATCTCAGACTCTGATCTGGGTTCACAACCCATCCCGTCGTATCCTTCCCACTAGCGATGCGGTCCTGTATCTTCTGGGCCTCCTTATCTATCCGTTGAGCCTCCAGTACACGTGCAATCAGTGCAGGCTGTGAAGCTATTGAGAATAAAGTCGCACCCCTCCTTGTCTCCCCGAGACACAAATTAAGCTCGCCGACATATCTAAGCATGTCCCATTCTCGTATAACCAAAGAAGCTAAAGAGCTATGAGATCTCCTACTGAGAGCGTCGGCCACAACATTGGCTTTTCTCGGGTGATACTGCAAGTCAAAGTGGTAATCCCCCAATAACTCCATCCACCGTCGCTGGCGTAAGTTTAAATCTTTCTGCGAAAATAAGTATTTTAAACTTTTATGATCGGAGAAAACCTCAAAATGCTCACCATAAAGATAATGTGGCTATGTCTTTAAGGCAAAGACCACGACTGCCAACTCTAGATCATGTGTCAGATAATTCTTCTCATAGATCTTCAACTGCCGAGATCCATAAGCTACCACTTTTCCTCCCTGCATCAGAACACACCCTAGGCCATTAAGAGACGCATCACAATACACTGTATAGCCCAAACCCTGTTCAGGAATAATCAAAACTGGCGCTCTGGTTAAGCTCATCTTCAACTCCTGAAATGCCGACTCACAGGATTCGTTCCATACAAACACAACTCCCTTCCGTGTCAAACGCGTCATTAGCGTTGCAAGTTTAGTAAAGTCCTTTACAAACTGTTTGTAGTAACTTGCCAAACCCAGAAAGCTACGAATCTCAAAGACATTCTTTGGCCGTTCCCAATCCATCACGGCATCGGTCTTTGAGGAATCCATAGACACTCCGTCTTTAGACACCACATGCCCCAAAAATCTCACCTCTGACATCCAAAACTCACACTTCTCGAACTTCACATACAAGCGATGCTCTCTCAGAATCTATAGGACAATACGCAGGTGCTCCTCATGTGTCTCTCTCGTGGGTGAATAAACCAGGATATCATCCACAAACACAACCACAAAGGTGTCTAGGTACTGATGAAAAATACGATTCATCAGACCCATAAAAGTTGTTGAGGCGTTCATCAGACCGAATGGCATAACTAGAAACACATA
Source organism: Heliamphora pulchella (assembly GCA_032270985.1). Classification (NCBI taxonomy): domain Eukaryota; kingdom Viridiplantae; phylum Streptophyta; class Magnoliopsida; order Ericales; family Sarraceniaceae; genus Heliamphora; species Heliamphora pulchella. Next base: position 3,485 of record JAULJZ010181961.1, on the reverse strand, counting down.
GTGACCATAGCGAGTCCGAAAGGCAATCTTCGCTATGTCCTCATCCCTAATCCTCAGCTAATGGTATCCAGATCTCAAGTCAATCTTCGAAAAGTAAGTTGACCCTTTTAGCTGATCAAACAAGTCATTTATCTTTGGCATAAGATACTTATTTTTTATCGTCACCTGATTCAACTTCCGATAGTCTATGCATAACCTTAAGGACCCATCCTTCTTCTTCGCAAATAGAGCTGGAGCTCCCCAAGGTGATGTACTCAGACGTACGAATCCCTTATCAATCAACTCTCCAAGCTGTACCTTGACTTCTCCCAACTCTGCTGGTGCAAAATGATAAGACAGTATCGAAATGGGAGTAGCTCCTGGTATCAACTTAATGGAAAACTCTACCTCACGGCTCGGTGGTAATTCAAACAGATCATCTAGAAAGACATATGGATAGTCACAAACTACAGGGGTAACTCCCCTCGAACTCCATCCTCCTCGTCTAACCTTAGAGCTGAAAAGAGGGAACCCAGTTTCCCTCGACTCCGAGTAATGTCGGGCATAGACATCAAACTCGCATCTCGAACGCCCACAAAATAGAAGCAATCACCCTCCGACATACAAATAGATACCCTCTGACGATCACAATCAATAAAGGCACGATCGGTGATCAACCAGTCCATCCCTAGGATGACATCAAACGAGGTCATGTCTAGAGTGATAAAGTTAAACTCTAAACGACGACCAGTGACCCCCAACTCACAGGATCTGTACACCCGACTCAACACTACCGTTCCACTGACTGGGGTCTCTACACTCAAAGCACTACCCAAAGAGTCCGTCTCCAACCCCAATAGATGCAAAAGTAGTAGAAATAAAAGAATGCGATGCTCTTGTGTTGATGAGAACACTGGCCTATGATCTAAATACTAAGAGAGTACCTCTAATCATGGAAGGAGCGGCTGCAACATCAGGTACCACTGGTGCTCTGGAAGCACTGGGATCAACAAGGGCATATGCTCGGGCTTGGGGTGCTCTGGTATGTCCATTGTGGCCCTAGGCTATTTACTGCCTCACAGACTGTGCTGAGACACCTCCTTTTGCGAACCTGGATGTCTGAGTCCTAGGCTGCTGAGAAGTCTGTCGTCTCTGAGATGGTGGAACAACCAGTGTCCCTGCTGTGCTCTGAATACTCCCTCCCTGGGGGCATTTCCTACCAATGTGCCCTGTCTGACCACACCCAAAACATACAAAAGGCTCTCTTCCCTGCGGCTGTGACTGTGACTGGATAGGTGCTGGACTCTGGCACTCCACTACACGATGCCGTGGGTGTCCGCATCTAAAATAGATAAGCTCTCTCTGCTCTGACCTTCCTGTCAAGGCCCCAAAAGGTAAAGAAGGTGCGGGTGTAGTAAACTGTGGCTGGTATGACCCGACCAGATAAGAATTTGGCCCAGGCGTCCTTCGGTTCTTGTCCTTACACCCCTGCATCTGTGTATCTCATCTGCTCTGCTGGCTTATACTGTCTCTAATCCTGCACATCTCGTTTAGTGTATCCTCCATAGTGATGGCCATCTCCACTAAATCTGTAAAGACACGCATCCTAAATGCCGCCACTCTATCTCTAATAGCAGGGCTCAATCCTCTCTCAATCCTCTTCGCCCGGAACTCCTCTTTTACCACTATCTCTTGTGCAAACCTGGATAGACTAGTAAACTCTGCCTCATACTGGACCACTGACATAGCCCCCTGCGTAAGGAAGAGGAACTCCTCCCTGTAGCTATCCCTTACTGTCTCTAGAAAATAATTCTCCTGAAATACCTTGGCAAAAGGCTCCTAGGTGCCTCCGACTGTAGTCCTAGCGAACTTTCACCAAGCATGAGCATTGCTCCTCAGCTGGAAGGTAACAAATGTAACACTCAGATCGTCTTCCTCTATCTAAAGCGTGTCTAAGATCCTAGTCACCAGCTCTAGCCATTCAGTGGGTGCTGTGGGGTTGGGATCCTCAGAGAAGGTAAGAGGGTCTAGACGTCAAAATTCACGCATCACGACTGTCGCCCTCAGTTCGGGTACACTCTCCCTTCCCCTAGGGGCCTCAGCCAGTTGTCGGATGGAGCCTAGCATCTCACGCAACAGATCAACCCTGTCGGCTGGTCCTTGAGGTGCATTAGCATCCCCAACATCTGGGACTGAAACATCCTTTCAGCCAGAACTACGACCAGGGCCTCGACCACGGCCTCGCGCAGACATAACTCTATACAAAAGCACACAACAGGATAAGCTTTCCTATAACATGTTATTCTTAACATTAAAGACATAACCCACATAAGTATGCTATTACATAGCCACTTAAGATTATGCAAACACATATCACATAACGAGGAGAACTAACAAGACAGACGCGTCAATCTGGTTAACCTACGTAGATTCCATGCTAGAAAATACGTTGGCCAAACGCATTTTAAACTTGGCTTCCAAGTTTGTTAATCTAAATGCCTGAAGGCAAGACTAATCAATCCTAAGGTCCAACCTCCATACTCACATATACAGCAACCATCATGTTCGACAGCCTATCATGTTCATGTTATTAAAAACGCTTAGGCACATGTAGCCATGCACACACAGACATCCTCACACAAGGTGATGTACCCTCTTTTCATGGCTCTTAGGTACTCAAATCTAGAGCTTTGATACCAAGTTGTCACGCCCCAAAATCCAAGATCACGGGAAAAAGTCCATCAACACCATTTAATATAAGAGATAAGTTTTATAGATAAAACCATCCATCAAAATAGTACAACCTTTGGAATTTAAAATGAGTACCTGGGGTTTGTCTCCCAATACAATCCATACAAGCATAAAGTAAATCGCCTTAAGGCCTACAACACATGATTTTGACAAAAAAGGAAAACTAAGCCATAGTCTTCCGCCACCTCAGGTAGCACTAAATCATCTCCTCATGATTATCAACATCATCACCTTAAAAAAGTTTTAACAAAAATCCCACCACGTGAGCCGAAGCCCAATAAAAAAAGACTATGACGCAATAATACAGAATATGCAATCACATAGTATAAAAACAGACCCAACGATCTGAGCCTCAAAAAGGTTTTACGTCATAAAATTTCAATTTTTCCCATCCGATTCCCAAGCATTCAATAATGCACAAAACGTTTAACATTTACAAAAAAAAATGGTAACAAAACGTTATTTTCCCTCTCGGAATACAACCAAGGTAACAAGTAAATAATTCCTATGTACCGACTCTTTCATCCATAAAGACAAAGACAACAACTATAGACTTTTGCATATTACCCCTGTCCTAAACCATTCAAGGCCTACAAGTAATGACAAGTTCTATACGGAATCACGACAACGATGTTAAGGTTGGTATACTAAAAACCATGATTTTAGTATTTAATTTTAATTTTAATAAAATTAGTTTTCTATTTTATGAGAATCTTTATGAGCAATGTATGTATATCATTTATTTGTTATGCATG
>JAULJZ010181941.1:0-22307 GCA_032270985.1 Heliamphora pulchella | reverse complement strand
AAAACACCACCAGTATATATCAATTCTTTTAAAATTTGTTAATTGAGCGCTGATTAATAATTATATAATAAAAAATATTTAAATAAAAATATATTTTTAACGGTAAATCATACGAGTTTTACATATATAAGTAATTTAAAATTTCTCTTTTAATTCAAAATTGTGGTATAACTTATATCTTCTCCTATTCTCATCATCAATGAAAATTACCAAGTTGAAGTAAAATTGGTGCTGAGGAAATTTTCCATCAAACAATATTAATGTACCTTTTACCTATTAGTTAACGTTCTATAATTTTTTAAAATTTTCTTATATATATTTATAATGTCATATAAAAAGAAAACAATCACTTGGTGTTCTCCAAAATGAAGTTGTATGGGCTTTTAATTTTGCTTAAAATGTCTGTAAAAAAATTATTCTTTTAACTTTTTAAAAATTAGCCTCTAACTATTCATTTTTTCTCTTTCTCACGCATCACGTGTGTCCAGACGCCAAAATAGATATATATATATATATATATATATATAGAGGTTAGATGCCAAGTAGATATACATGGACCCTAGATAACCTCAACCCCAGTGTTTTAGCTACTTTGGCAACTTGAATTCAAAGTGCCCTCAATGCATGCGCCAAGGTCATGTGTGCAAGTGCACAAATCATATGAAAAGATTGATGAAAAACTTAAATAGGTATATTCCCTCCCACCAAGCTTGGATTTGGAAAGTCATAAATGGTGTTTGGCGAAACTAATAGTTAGCTTATAAATTATAGATTGTAATAGGAACTCTTCGTATTTGAAAAGTATATTAGCTTGTAATTTAAATTAGTTTTTTATAAAAAAAAATTATAACTTGAATCAGAATTTATAAGTATTTGAAAAAAAAATATAACTTATTACTAAAATTACTAACATGAAACTAAAAGTTTGCCAAACATCCACTAGATCCTCTCTTTTAATTAGCTTGTGATCAATCATCATTTTCATCACCATCACCACTGTCGAAAAATTATTTATATTTTTTTGTTCAATTGTAATAAATAAAATAAAATCCTAAAATTGGCTTATAAATTTTATAAATTTAATGATAAAAGTAGATCAAAACTAATATTTTACACTACATTCTTAAGACATATTTGTTCACACTATAGTATTTACGGTGTTATAGATGAAAACACAATAATCTTAACGTCATAGAAGAAGTACTACAATAGGTAAATCTGGCAAACATACCAAACGATGTTTTGTATTATTTTTATAGGGACTCAAACTCTACTAATGCAATAAAAAAAAACTCTATGTAAACTGTTTTCTAATAACAAAAATGAAATATGCTATATAAAGAGAAAATCGTGACTACTCAGAAAGTCACAAAAAGAATAGATACGTCTATTCATACCAAATAAATGTCACTAAAAAAATACAACTCTACCATAGTAATTATTCAATTACCATCTTCAACACAATTTTCATTCACATTAAATAGTTTCAAACCACCACCACCACCACCACCACCGCCACTGCCACTGCCTCTGCCACCGCCACCAATGGTTTGATCACATGGATGTGCAATGAATTCTAAGTCACCTGAGCAGACAGGTGAAGGACACCAGCTGATGCTATACATTGCAATTTTGCAACTTGGATGTGAATTGGGTTTGTCACTTAGTAGTGGCATTACTGCTGGAAGAAACTGGTAGCTTGTGACTAGTGATACCCACAATTTCCCTGTAGGGACTGTATGTTTTCTAAAGGCCCCATTGAAAGGCCAGGACTGTTTGTTTCTAAAGGCCCAATTGCAAGGCCACTTATGACACCATGCATGTAGTAAACATGACATTTGAATCGGTATGCTAACCACCGTTCACATGGCCGACCCTCAGGGCAACCCAACAAAACTGCCGCTTTTGGCCTAAATTTTTTTGTTAAAATTTAAGGCCCCATTTAAATTTAAATTTAATATAAATATGTTACAAAAATTATGTTATTATGATCTTAAATGGATGACAAGTGGTAGTTATTATAATTTGTATATTTTTTATCTCAAGTTCAAGTCTCTTTTACTTTTTTTAGTTTTTTTTTTTAAGTTGCAACAATCTCAATATTATTCTATGCCATCGAGAATTTTAATTATTTAAAATGCTAAATAATACTAATAGAATATAAAAATTAAAAATTACAATCAAAATATACTAATTAAGTCACAACATTCTAATTCTTATTTTGCCAATTGTAATCAAATACAAAATATTGAATAAAAATATTATTTTATTCTTGAAAAGCTTATAATACATAAGTTAAAAGCTTAATAAATAAGTAATTTATGTTGTATTTAATTTTTTTTGTAAATTTAATTTTGTTGAAATATGACAACAAACATATTTAATTTACTTAAATTTTTATAATTAATTTTAAAATTTATTAGGATCCCATATTTCAAACTCGTTTTGGGTCCCGAGATATTCAAAACTGGCCCTGACCGTTCATTAGACAACGAATAATAGTGTTATGTTTGAATTTAGTTCCTATTATTTTATAAGACGTTCAGGACTCGCCTGCCCTGACTTTGAGACGTAAGCTTTAATTCGTTTTATTATATTGGGTATATTTTTTTGACTGAATCAGCGTTAGTGGAGCTTCTTGTTTTCATATTATTGATAATGTTTCTTTTGCTGATCTTAATTTTCCCGTAAACATATGTTTACAAGTCGAACTTTTGTAAATTCTTTGTGTACGTAATGTGCGTGACTGATGTAATGTTTATTCTCATTTTATTTGTTAAGTTAATTATAACTAATAACTTAAGATAGATAAAAAAAAAATCAATATGGTCAATACACTTTTAGAGGCGAAATTTATTACTTTTACAGGTATGTCAATATATATTAATATATTTTGTACAGATATTCATGTATTACTTATCAATTATTCACAGCAATTTTTGTTTTTTTAGTTGTGTCACATATTAAAGTTCATGTCATTGGCTAGTTGTGAGAATAAATTTCATGAATTAGACGGATTAATTTACTAAAAACAATGCGAATCGTGAGTTGGGTACATGTCATATATTTTTCCTCCATCCCAAATCACACCCACTAAACTTGGTATTGACGTTTTGTTTATTTTTATTTTTTGTGTATCCTTTTTGATCTTTAGTCCAAAAAAATATTTTTTTAATTAGATATCAATAAGAGAAATCAAAAACAAATAAAAATTTTTTTGATCAACATATAAAAAAGTTCATTAGAGATAAAAATACGTAATACATATATAGGTTTATTTTGGCTTAATTTTGTTTCTTTTGAACTCTTTTTATATTTTGGTAAAAAGACATTATTTTTCTAATCGTCTTGATCAGAACGTTCTAAAAATCATAATAGTTGACCAAACGTTAAACTAAGTTTACTAAAAATAAAATAAGCAAAGAATTCATTATCGCAAATAGGCCGTTGATTTGTGTGACTCTAAATCAGAACCGCTAGCATCTGCTACTGGCGAAGAATTGAGAGAAAAATTATTCTGTGATATCGAAATTATAAAATTTGGTCACTAATTGCTAATTTTATGAAGATTCCTTATATATCTAACTACTTATGCTATGAAATTACTTTTCTATATATTGTGTATTAATATACGATTACCATAATATTATAATTTATGAATAAGATCATTTCACTTTGTTTTTCACGAATGCAAGTCATCATTGATAGAATCACATAAATTCATTTTTCCTTTGTAACTTTTTTTATTCGTCGCAGGATAAATCATCGCCTGAATGATTCTACCACGTATAGGCTAACGATAGAATAATAGAGACATGCGGTAGTTATTTATTGTTGGCTTGGATGATAAGAATGGGTTGGATGGTAATGGGACTAGGAAGGTTCATGTTCATATGTTTCTATTTAAGCTCTGTTTGGACTAATTTTTTTAATGGCATTTTTTGTCTTTTGTGAATTTTTTTAACTTTTTAGGCTAAATTTTTTATTTTTTCTATATATCATGATAAAACGAATCTAAAAGTATAATCGTTTTGATAAAAATTAAAAAATATTCACTAAAAACAAAAAATAGTCACATAAAAGTCATAAAGGACTTTTTTTGTCACATATAAATTTTTTTTATTTTTTGATCACATTATTTTATTTTTTTATTTTTTTATTTTTAATAACGAGATAAATTTAAAAATACTCTATAACTTTTATGTTTAATGTTCAATTCGAATGATGTGCTAATATCATTTGGGAAACAATAACACTAGAGATACTCCCTGGTGCGCCGCCTCTCCAATTGTGCACAGCCTTTTTACTTCTCTCAATTGGTTTGACAAATTGTAATTATTTATTAAGTTTTTTATTTTAAATTCATTCTAATGAAAAAAGTACAAAATCTTTATTAAAAAAATATAAAAGTTTTGATCAAATGATGACAAAATTTTTATTAAATATAAAAAAAAAATTAATAAACCCTAATTTAGCATCTATAAATAACAAAATTTCTTATAACACATGAATTGAGATTTAGAGCTTATTTTGCATTTGAATATGTCAAATCGGGATTTATTAATATTTTTTTATATTTTAATAAAAATTTTATCTATAAAAAGTTAAGTTTTTATTTTTTTAGAAAATTTATTTTTAAGTTCGATTGCTTGATATCTCTATAAAGCTTACTATTTTTTTTTCCTAAATATAAAAGTGTATACACATTTAATATGAGGGGTGCATTAATTATATATATATATATACACTATTAGATTATATATATAATTATTATGAGTTTCATATAAAAAAATAAAAAGTTTTCTAACTTTACAAATTAAAAACAATTCATTAGATTAGATAATTACTATTAATTGTTATTTATTTGTCATATATCATTTATTTTTGTAAGTTTTTTTATTAGAGCTGTCATTTATTTCTCTAAATAGATTGTAAAATAATTATTCTAAACTTTTATTTCATATTTTTGTCATATTGTATGAGTATTAACTTTTATTTGTTATTTATTTCAAACTTTTAAAATTTACACATAGTAATTTTTTTATGCGCGCAAAATAATTTTTAAAATTCATGAAACCGAGGTTCCAAACGGAACAAATTCGATTTTTATTAGTTTGGTTTGGTTTGGTTCTACAAATAATTAGGTTAGTTCTAGGTGCAAAAAATTAAAATCAATTAAAATTGATTTGGTCCTAAATTTAATAAGAAACTGAACCAAACAGGTCCATGTGCACCCCTATTATATACACTCTAACTTATTTTTTGAAATAAAATTAAATAACTATTGACAATTCTTGTACAATGTTTCGAGCTTCTAAGCTACTCAACCAAACCACAAATCATTTTTAATAATATTTTATTTAATAAGTATTGAAATACAAAATAAGGTTGGAAGCTCAATTCATGTAGTACAAAATTTTTTTTGTCATTTATAGATGTTAAATTGGAGTTTATTGACTTTATTTTATATTTAATAAAAATCTTGTAACTATTTGAACACATTTTTTATAATTTTTTAGACTCTTCTCGTTTTTAATAAAATTTATTTTTTTTAGTGTTTCAGTTTTTATAATTTTTTATTTTTTGTTTTTCTATTAAAATGAGTCTAAAATAAAAATATTAATAAACAATCACAATTTATCAAACCAAAGGCTCTGGTGGCAAGTCGGTGCACCAAGCGGTGCATTCAGACGGTGTGTCCCTACGAGGGCACTTTTGAAAATAATAAGGATAATTTTTTGATTTGCCGTGATTAGATTCGGGGCTGCCACATCATTTTTCTTTAACTTTTTATTTTTTGTTTTTTTAAATTTTTGTACTTGTATATCTTTGAAGCCTATAATCAGGGAGAAAAATTAGTTGTATGGTTTGTATTTTTTTTTTACAAAAAATCAGAGTTTATGTTTTTTTATTTTTTATTTTTATATTTTAATGCCTAAATTGAGTTGACACTTTAGGAGCACCAATCATGTGCTATGCCAAATTAATTAGATATTGCAATTTATGTTAAGTGTTCTATCTTTTTATATAGATACATAGATGATTATGTTTTAATTTTTAATTATATTTCACGTATTAATAAATTTATGTGCAATACCTAAAATAATACATAAATTAATGCATGAGTATGTGATATTTTTGTATTGGTAAACAAAATAAGTGAGATCTAAAATACAGTACTTTTTATAGTGACACATATATATGCGATGAAATATGTACTATTTTATACATTATACGTATAATTGTTGTTCAAGCATATGTCAATCATACTAGCTCATACGGTTAAAGGACACCAACTTCTTTGTAGATCATAATTAGGAGTATAGCAAATAATGAATTTGTATTTTTTTTAATTGGATGTTTGGGTTAATTTGTAAGCTTCTTGACTAATTTCAAAATTTTAAAATTAACGACCGGATAAATTTCTAGTGACTTTTGGGAATTCGAATTAATAACTATTAAAAAGTAAATTTAAAATCTAACCAACCGACTTAATCCCTCATGTTTAGAAAAACATATATTCTTCAAAAAAAAATATATAAAGAGAGAGAAAATAAAAAATTAGCTCATAAGTGTAAATTCAAAATCCAACCAACCGACTTAATCCTTACAAGCATATATTCTTCAAAAAGAAACATAAAGAGAGAGAAAATCATAAACTAGCTCACATGGAGAAATGAAGTATTATGGAGGTGTTTGGCAAAATTTCTTACTAGAACTTTTACTTTGCTGCTATTAATTTTAGTTATAAGGTACAAATTTTTTTCAAGCACTCACAACTTTTAATTTTAGCAATAATTTAAAACTATTTTTAATGTGAATAAAAAATTAGTTGAATATAGTAATTGAATAGTTATCTTTTGAGGTAGTATCTTTTGCTAGCACATATGTTGTAGGAATAGGTATACCTTTTTTGTTTCGAGACTATTCTAAATAATCACGAGCACATCTACAAATATCGAAATCCTCTTTTGATTTTTAATATAGAATTTATATAGAGTTCATTGCATCTTTAGTGTCAGAATTTGCGTAAAAAAAATTCAAAACATCGTTCGGTTTGTCAAGCCTACCAATTGAAGTGCTACTTCTATAGGCTTAAGATTATTGTATCTTAGAAGATAGACGTTTATAATACCGTAAATACTGTAACGAAGAGGAATATATTTTAAGAATATAACGTCAGATGCTAGCATTGATCTACTTTTGTTATTAAATTCATCCGATCTGTATATTCAATTTTATAACTTTTTTTTATCACAAATGCACAAAAAAAGTATATAATTTTTGTAACGTTCAACTTCTATATCTACCCACCATTACTAGTCATCATCATTGTCGTTACATTCAGTTTACCCACCACCACCAACAACAAGTATCTTCCTCACTTACTCAAATATGAGCATAAGGGGACAATCAAGCTTGCCCATAGTTGTTTTGTTTTAGCCCCTTTCTTGGCCTGCAAATAGGACCAACCTCTTCATATCTCTCTAATGAAGAAATGAAGAAATGAAGAAATGAAGTTAAAGAATCTCCGAAAGTGTTGTTAATTCAGAATTTCAGATACACACAAGCATGCACCGCACCCCCAACCAATTTCACATGCCATTGTATTCATAAAGCCAAGCATCTGACATCTGAATTCATTGATCCAATGCCCCTCTCATTATTACCTTTCTACTCATATACCATCATCCAATAAATTTATATATGTCACGCTTTCTCTAATTTAATGACATTTTTTTAATTTTTCTTGTAAAAATTGCAGATTCTGACTTCATGATCGGCAATTGGGAGTTATTCCCATTCTTTTTTATTATGATAGTATAGCTTCTTTTTGTGGTAAAAATAAATAAATTTATATTTAGAAAATGTTATATTAGAAAATGATAAATTTATAAATATTTGTGTAAAGTAATTTGGTGTTTGTGAAAATACTATATAGATATTCGCGATGTTTGAAATAATCGCTTATTTGTTTATTTGCATATTTTTGTTTTTAGTAGCTTTTTTGATTTTTTGCTCAAACTATTATACATTTTTTACTCTTTTCATTAAGACGAGAAAATATGAAAAGGTTTTGAAAAAATAAAAATAAATTAATAAGTCAAATTATACGCTGTTTATTTTTCTTTTTGGTGAAATTTTTTAATTTTTTGATTAATTTTTTTTTATTTTTTTAGTTTTTGACAATGAGACTATTCAAAAAACTAAAAATATCTAAATAGAAGATGAAAAGGTTTTAAAAAGACAGATTAAGTAAAATGCTCACAATTTAGCACAAACAAGGCCATTAAGTTTTTTTATTTTCATTATTCCATGATGTACGATTTAGAGTCTGTTTGGGATGTATAAAAAGTTTGGCTTTTAAAATATTTAGCTTTTTTAAAAATAAGTTTGGGTGTTTAGTATAATTTTTTATAAAAGCTTTTTTTTTAATTAAAATGTCTATTATATCTTTACTTTTTGTTTTTAAGTTGTAGTTTTGGGATATTGGCACAACTTTTTTTGTTTTTTTTTTACGAGAGTTGACTTTTTTAATTGGAAATATTACAGTAATTTTAGTTTAAAAAAAGTTTGGGTGTTTGCGATGTGTATAAGTATTTTTTGGTGGCTTAAGAGATGAAAAAAAAGTTAATTAACTTTTTTAATTGGAGATATTATAATAATTTTAGTTAAAAATAGTTTGAGTCTTTTGAATGTGTATAAGCTTTTTTTTGGGGCTTAAGAGATGAAAAAAAGTTAGTTAATTTTTTTAAAAAACTAAACAATATAACTTCAAAACTAACTTTTTTACAAAAAAATTCAACTTTTCGAAAAACCAAACGGGCGCAGGTGAGAGGAGGGCAACTTTGCTTTGCCTTCTTCGCCTTGTTTTCGTTTTCTCCATTTTCTTTGTTTTCGTTTTCTTCGTTTTTGGCAACAATGGGAAGGGTGAAGGACAACTGTGAGAGCGAGGGTGGAGGGAGACAGTGATGGTGCAAGCGAGGGTGGAGGACAGCGGTAATCACGATGGTGGAGAGTGACGGCATAAGCATGGGTGAGCGGCGACGGTACAGGTGAGAGTGGACAGCGACGGCATAAGCATGGGTGAACGACGACGGCGCAGGTGAGAGTGGACAGCGACGGCAACGGCGACAGCGCAATTGGAGGGTGGAGGGCGGCTGTCAGGGCTAAGGTGAGAGTGACGTTAGGGTTTGTTATGGTTGTCGACCATGAAATTGGAAAATTAGTATAATTAAAATTTATGTGAATAGTTGAGGATAAAATTTGCAAAAAAAATCATGCCAGGACTACTAATAACATCTCCAGCCAAGTTTTAGAAATTCACCCTAATTAAGGATTCTAAAACCCTTTGGCTTGCTAATCTAGCCCAACCATCTCAAAACAAACACTTGGTTGTGAAGTCAGTGTATTGTTAATACTCATCCTTCTTCCAAATATTTTATCAAACATGGCCTAAAAGCTTTGTAAACCCCGCAAGCCGTTATTCTTGTCCTCAATGAAAAAGTCTGGCGAAAGAGGGGTCCTGCTGTGAGTAGATGAGAGCATAAAGTGTTGTGAGCTTAAAAGTATTTTATTTAAAATTTTAAAATTAAATTAGAATTATTTATTATGTTAAATTCGTTGAGTAAATAGTTTTTGTAAAAATATCAACTCAATGGAAAACTGTCATTAGTTTACTAATAGTATTTTATACTTCCATTGAAATTCAACAATTTTGAAAACATTAAAATAAAAATACAAAACACCAAAATTCCATCTCGTATGTGAGGGACACGGCAACATGGTTTTTATGTTAGGTTTTTTTTTTGTTTAAAGTCATTTTAAGTTAAATAAGTAAAAAATTTATTTGGTAAAATGTAAAAGTAACTTCTAAACAAAAAGTAATAAGCTAAAAAGCTTAACTTAAAGTGACTTTAAGTAAAAACTAGTTTTAAGTCAGAAAAAAATTATTATATATATTTTTTATTTATTTTTACATAATTATATATTTAATATGAATTTTTTTTTATAGATTTTGACGAGTAAATTTTAAAACTATAATTTTTATAAAAAAAATAGATATGCATAATAAAAGTTATGATATTTTTAAAAAATATATATATAAAACTATTTTATATAAAAAAAAGACAAAAAGTTAAAAGTTTTCGGATTTTCAAACAGTAATTTTTAATTTTTTTAATTTTTTTAATTTAAAAAAAAAACTCAGCTTAAATCACATTACGAAACGAGGCAATGGTAATAAATTTCAAGCTCATGCTCATGAACTAATGTTACAGGAAAGAACGTTATAGAAGACTTCTTCTGGTAACGGATCAGGAATCGATGAAAAGATAATTAAAAAGAGAAAAAAGAAAGAAAGAAAGAGAAAGAAAGTCAAAGTAAATATGATTCTATTCGAACTTGGTAAATAATAATATTTAGCATTAAAAAGGCTTCCTTAGGATTGGCGAAAACTGAAACAGTTTTTGTCGGCGTGAATTTCCGCGAGGAGAGTTTCAGTGTGGTCACGCGAACGGTGGCGCCGCCGCCGCCGGTGGTTTTGGAACATAACAAACGCAAGTGACAGGAATGATCCTTTAGGTATTGTTTGTGCACTTTAAAAAACTAATTTTTTTATTCAAAAAGAAAACAAGGAATAAACAAAAGCCTAGCTCCTAGAGTGAAATGAAGTGTATATATTTTTTCGCCAGTCCATGTTCTCTCTACTTTTTTAAGAAATAAAATTCTCTTTATTTTTATCAAATAGCATTTGAAAATAGACACATCGAGCTTAGATCAGATACACAATAAGATCATTGCGCCCTTAAATGGACGGCCCAACCCATAATTGTTTTTAGATGAGAGCCAAACCCACACATGTCATATATAGAGTCGAGCTCAAAAACACTAAGAGATTATGCCAAACCCAGACAAGAAGCATCAACGAGGGTCGCATAGCTGAGCAAGAGCATTAACGGCCATTTGACCAACCTCAAAAACTCCGGACAAATCTATTGTTACACTCTTTTTTTAGGAGTCATGGGTTTTACTTAACAACCTCCAATGTAAAATTACTGATGAGATCCAACCCATCATTAGCTTGTACATGTGGGAACATTAAACCTCTACATAAAGGTATCCAATTCATCTTTAAAAGTACACGACTTTTATCCTCAAAAAACTCAACAAAAGTGAACATTGATTGTTCTCTTAAGAAAGTATTCCTTTTTTTTCGCCTCACGATACTCTAACTCAGAGATTAGATTGGTTTTTCGGCATTCCTCATTGATCAATCTCACCTTGCTATTCTGTGCAGCTTGACTCAACCAATTAGTATGCTACAGATGACTAGTTCTTGCCCATCTCAACACTATTTAGGATTTAACTGTTAAGCCACCAATTGTCCTAAAAATTTAAACTGTTGTAAAATGGGTTTAACAATGTATATCAAACTATTCAATGTTACCCTTCACGTACAACTATGCCTCGCACGTGAAGAGACAAACAAACTAAATAAGTATACCAACACATAGACTACATAATAACAAATATAAAAGAGAAACGCATCATGAAACTTGAATTCAAAATCTCATGGAACTAAAGTTCTCATACTATGTTAAATCACCAATTATCCAAAAAGTTCGTGCTATTAAAAAATAGGCCCAACAATATATATCAAGCTATTCAACATTAACCCTCATATAGTATTTATCTTGAACCCATCTTAACCCATCCTCATGATCCGAATTGT
The DNA here is from genome assembly GCA_032270985.1 of Heliamphora pulchella. NCBI lineage: Eukaryota > Viridiplantae > Streptophyta > Magnoliopsida > Ericales > Sarraceniaceae > Heliamphora > Heliamphora pulchella. Next base: position 10,573 of record JAULJZ010181941.1, on the reverse strand, counting down.
TCAAATTATTACTTTTATCAATAAGAACATTCATACAAATAAATAAATTGATTGGAAATCGATAACTAGATGAATAAATCACATTAATTTTAAAAAAATTATACAATATACTTTTGAAACCCTACTAGTTGTCCATTATTTTTACAATAAAGGATTATTTAGTTATCGATATCTTATCACTTTGAATTTTTATATGTATAATTAATTCTATTGTTAAATTCTATAATATAAACTATTTAAATCATCACAATGAATTAACTTAAACACCATAATATATAAATAGAGATTTTCAATTGCCGGAGAACGGAGAAAACCTAGATCCAATCTTTCACTTAAAAAGTAGTTTTTTTTTCCATTGTTGCTCGTAAATCTGGCTAAATTTATGCCAAATTAAGTAACTTATATGTCTATTTTCTCTTTATGCATAGCATTCGTGATTCAAAATTTGAAATATTTCAACGATTATAAATGGACCACATGAACATTTTGGCCTTTTAGAGTAGCTTTTGGTTAGCTATTATAATTTGGTTTATGGTTAATTTATTTTTATTGAAAATGTCCTATACAATAGCAAAAGTTAAAAAATCAGTACAGAGAAAACAACCCAAATTTGGAGTAACTTGTTTAGGGGGAAAAAATTTTTGTTTTTTTTTTGTCAAAGAAATCAGATATATAATTATTTTTTGCTTTTAAATTGTACGTTTGAGATACTGACATAATTTTTTTTCTATGAATAAAGTTGACTTTTAATTAAAAATATTATAGTCAATTAAAGTCATAGATGGACCCAATGGGGGCGGATGAGAGCGGCCGTCTCCCTAAGATTTTGAAAAAACTCACTATTATAGTAGTATTAGTTTAAAATATTTCATAATTATATAGATTCGTTCTTTTAAGATTTTTTAAAATTTAATAAATACTCTCCTAAAAATTTATAAAAATAATTTGTTCCCTCTAAATTAAAATCCTCCGTCCATCCATAATTAAAGAGAAAAAAGTGACGTGTTAAAATGCAAGAAGACTTCGCACTCTTTTTTTGTTTTTCCCTATTTCTTCGTTTACCCAAACAATCATTTGATGCTTTTAATTTTATTCTTCGCTTCTAATAAGCTTAGAAGGTTATGTTTGGATGGCAAGAATTTTGAAGAAAAATAGAAATGTAGTTTTGAAGCTCTATAATTTATTCATTTAGAATGGGTAAGAATAGAAAAGCATTTCATGATTACTTATTTAACCGGAAATTATATTTCTAAATTAAGAAAAAATCTTATTCTTATCCTTCCCATGATAATTTTGAGGGAAAAAAGAAATGTTCTCTTCTATGAGATTTTGATGTAGTGAAAAGATGTAGAATGAGGGAACTTGATAAGGACCTGAATTCGTTAATTCAAATGAATATCGCAAAGTACATGAAATAAATATAAGAATTTAGATTTGTTGATTTAAGAATGAGTATCGAATACAAAAACTTTTTTTAACTTTTTGATTCATAAAAATATCAAAATTAAAGACAAATAAAAAACTCTCAATATATTATTAATCATTCAAAACATAATTACATGAAGGCTTATAGCCATTATTTATAACCAACGAAATTATCTTCTAATTAGGAAACAGAGAGGGAAAATGCAATACTTGTTTGGTAAGAAAAATACCAAAAATGAAAAAAAATTAATTTAACCTCAAATTTATAAACTAGAATCAAAATTAATACCGTAGAGAAAAAACCTAGCCTAAAACGGGCTATTTTCAACTGAACATGAGTTTGACGAACTCAATTTGCCAATGCTGGTCGACGCGCATCTACTATCACAGTTAGATTTTTCAATATTCAAATGCCTTCATTAATAAAAGACAGATTTCCTTTTCAAAAAAAAAAAGGATTGATTATTTTTACATCAAAATTTTAAACTAATTTAAACGTTTGAATATGATCACTTTAATTATTAAAATTAAGTAGTTAATTCTTAATAATTACATTTCCCTTTTTTCTCCACATTCCTACTTTTCAAACATAGCATTAAATAAATAAAAATGGAAGCCCACAAGTTTCACCTTTTCTTTCCACTCAGCTCTATGTACCCTTCTTGTCCGCATGTTAATTAGTATTTTTCATTCGTATCATCATCATCTCCCAACCTTATATAATCGAATCGGCATGCTGGTGGAGCATTAAATATAATTTAATTATAAAATTACTTTTAAATAATAAATATTGTCTCAACTAGTAAAGATAAAAATATAGTAAACTATTTTCAGTAGTTTCACTACAACCTCTTAACACCATCATCACCAATAATTTTATTAATTTCACTATTAACTTTAATTAAAAGTAACAAAATAAATATATGTAAACTCTATATATATATATATATACTAGGTATAACCCATGCTTAAAAGCATTACTACTATTTTTTTAAAACCATTCAGTGCTTGCAATGACGACTGAAATTATAAATAAGAAAAAATATAAAAAAAAATAGTAGTCGCAAACCAATAAATTGCTCAAATACTCGAATTAAAAAATATACAATTATCACATTCTAATTAGTAGTTATATTTGAATTAAATAATAACCGGTCAAAAAGACAAAAATCTCAATGAACATTATCTCACAGTTGGATTGTTTAGAAAAAATAAGAGTATATCAATAGATATATGTTACATCAACTATTATAACTTGTTATATAGATATTGAGAGACTCTAGCGCTCGATCTTTGGTCTTAACACCATCACGAATAATTTTACTAATTACACTACTAACTTCAATTAAGAGTAACAAAATAAATATATATAAACTAAAAATAAATATACAGAAAAACTTTATATATGTATACTAGGTATAACTTGTGCCTAAAAGCGCTACCACTATTTTTTAAAAATCATTCAGTGCTTGCAATGACGACTGAAATTATAAGAGACAAAAAATATAAAAAAAATAGTAGTCGCAGATCAATAAATTGCTCAAATATTCGAATTAAATAATAACAAATTAATTACAAAATATATAATTATCACATTCTAATTAGTAGTTATATTTGAATAAAATAATAACCAGTCAAAAAAACAAAAATCCCAATGAACTTTATCTCACGGTTAAATTGTTTACAAGGAATAAAAATTTTTGGATCAATAGATATATGTCACATCAACTATTATAACTTGTTATATAGATATTGAGAAACTCTAGTGCTCGATCTTGGGTCTTAACACCACTACGAATAATTTTATTAATTTCACTATTTACTTTAATTAAAAGTAACAAAATAAATATATGTAAACTAAAAATAAATATACAGACCCAACTTTATATATATATATATATATATATATATATATATATATATATACTAGGTATAGCCCGTACCTAAAAGCACTACTACTATTTTTTTTAAATCATTCAGTATTTGCAATGACGACTGAAATTACAAATGATAAAAAATATTTAAAAAAATAGTAGATCAATAAATTGCTCAAATATTTGAATTAAATAATAACAAATTAATTAAAAATATATAATTATCACATCCTAATTAGTAATTATATTTGAATTAAATAATAATCGATCAAAAAGATAAAAATCCTAATAAACTTTATCTCACTGTTAGATTGTTTAGAAGGAATAAGAGTTATTAAATGAATAGATACACATCACATCAACTATTCTATCATGTTATATAGATATTGAGAAACTCTACTGCTCGACCTTGGGTCTTAACTGTGGGTCAAGTTGAAATAAAAAAATTGGGACATGTATAAAAGCAAATATATTAAAAATGAAGATGGAAAAGGAGAAATTTTTAATTAAAAAGAAGTGAAGGAAAATGTAAACATACTTTTAGTTATCAAATTAAAAAAAATATTTTAAATATGCCACTCTAACCTATCAATTTGGGGGCCGTTTGGCAACTTAGCTTGAGTTTGGTTTTTTATTTAAAGCTATTTTAAGTTCAAAAAGCTAAAAGTTTGTTTGGGAGAGATATGAGATAATTCTAAGCTAAAAACTTAAATTGATTTTAAGTCAAAAAATAAAATTTTTTACTTCAAGTTGCAATAAAAAATAAATTTATATAATAAAAGTTATGATGTTTAAAATATATATATATAAAAATTTATATAAAAAACAAAAAGACTAAAAATTTTTGAGTTAAAAAACTTGGCTTTTTACCTTTTTAGGTTTTAAACAAAAAGACGAAAATCCTAACTTTAAGCCGGTTCAAAGCCGATATCCAAACGAGACCTGGGATTCAATTCGAGATTTACTGTTCGAGGTATTGAGAAGAAATTGTAGGAAAAGGTGAGAAACGGATATTCAATTTAAAGTTAATAAATGGATTAATACAAAAAAAAATTATTAAAATTTAAAATAAATTGTATTTTAAAAAAATAGGTAAACCAAACACACGCTAAAGTGGTTTGGTGTATTTCCTTGTTTGTCTTAGAAGTTTTGTGCGCAAGATATACGAATTACCATATTTTAGACTTTCTTTTGGAGGCACATGGAATGGAATCCGAATATAATGGGTGATTTAGCCCATATGGAAACACGAGTGTCCGAATTTAGGTTCTTTAAGCGTCTTGCTCATCACTATTTATTCTCGAGTGGATGAGATAATTTAATAAAAATACAAGAAGCTAATACTAATACACTTTTAAGCTATGTTTGATTTAATAGAAAGAAGTTTTTGTTGGGTTTTTGTCTCGAATTTTGATTTTTCATAAGATGACTCTTGGGATATTGACCGCTCGAGTGGTTCACTGCGAAATACAAATTTTTGTGCGGCGGCTAAGGTTTTATTTTGACCTATAAGCTTCTTATATAAGGGTTTTATATCTCATAAAAATCAAAAAACATTCAAAAACATCAAATACACATAGTGAGGCTCAGCTTTAGACACCAGAGAGTGTAGAGAAACGGTGAGAGACTCAATTTAAGACCATAAATATATTGTGAGGTAGAGAGTGATAATTGTAATACTTATTTAATAATAGTCGATTGTTTCTTCTATCCCGTTGAGGTAGGCAGTCAGCCGAATCATGTACATTCTTGCTTTCTTGGTTGTTCCTATTCCTTTTATGTTACCTATTGTGGATTGAAAGCCTACATGGGATTCGATTTTGTTGCCCAAATCAGTTGATTTTATTATTTGAAAATTTGTGCCGAAAAATCCCAACAATTTTGAATAGAATTATCATTTTAGTTGAATATTCATTCTGCCATTTGGTTCAACTAAAATATGACGAAATATCAATTCGTAATAAAATTATCATTCGCCTTTTTATGTGAACAGTTATTCTATTAAAATGGGTAAAAAATGCCCATTCAATTCGTTTTTCCTTTTTTATTGTGGCCAAAATATCAACACTACTCTTTACCCATTTTATCAAAAAAAGAATATGCATTTCATACACCCACACCCCCTCACCACCACCTCTCCTCACCCCCAAACCGTGAAACTCCAGAGCTCCAAACCTTACCGCTAGCACCAGAGCCCAAACCCCCAACCCCAAACCCTAAGCCCCCTATATAAGAGCTCGAACTTCCCTTACCCCCAACCCCGTCCCCTGAAACCTCAGATCCTTACCCCAGAACCCAAGCCCTGAACCTCTGACTCCTAAACCCCGGCCCTTAAACCTTTCAAATGCTTGACCCTGGGACTCCATACCTCTGACCCTAAATCCAATTCCCTACCCCCGTCCTCCGTTCCCCAGCCACGAACCCCAGACTCTCAAACTCTTAAACCTTTGGACTCTACACCTTGAACCCCAAACCCTGTATACCCGACCGTTGACCTTGAACCCCTTCCCCCCAACCCTTGAGCCCCTAATGCCCTAACCCCTAATGCTCGGACCCCTGGGCTCTTCAACCACCCGACCCCTAAGACCCTGACCTTGGAACCTCAATCCCAAACCACCAATCCCCTTAACCCACAACCCGCGGACCATTTGTCTCCCAACCCCTAACCTTGAACTACCTAACTTTGGTTCCCAAGCCCCTCCACTAACACCACTACTTCCTTTTGCACCACTACTATTATCATTACCATCATTGCTACTTTACATAGGAATTGTATTTTTGTAAAAGAAAAAAAATATTTTAGCCATGTTCACATAAATATAAATTCATTCTATCGTACTAAACATCAGAATTGAAATGGTAAGTTTATTCGTTTGATTTGATTCATGGGTTTGTACGAACATTGGAATATATATTACCATTCTCACCTCTTTATTTCATACTCATTTTAATCTCAATTCTATTTTTATTAGAAATTATTCTAATAAACTGAACACCAACTTTATCATTTTTACAGATATTAATATATTTTTAAAGTATTTATATATTATTTATTTATTATTCATCGCCAAATAAATGGTGCTTAACATTTTCTCAACTTCAAATACCCCAGAAATTTAAAACACGAAATTTTATGTAAACCTATATGGAAAGTTATGTGGAGCCAATTTGTAGATGTACTAATTTAAGATTTAACTATAATTTTCAGTCGTTATTTAGATGTACATCGTATACATTTTGTAACTAAACTTAAATTTATACAATTAAAAATTAAAATTAAAATAATTAAAAACTAAAATAAAAAATACATTTTTTTCAATTTAAAATTGTCATCACAAAAATCAAAGATAAAATAATCAAAAATTGAGTTTAAGTAAACCAAAATTGAGTTCAAAAATTGAACTTAAAATAATCATTTTAAGTTCTAATACAATGTGCATGTATTAGAACTTAAAATGACTATAATTAAAATCTAAAATCAATATAATTAAAATAGTTAAAAACGTGCACATTAAAAAATTTTGCAACAATTTATGTTATGATGTGGGACTATAGACGAAGATATGAGGCAAAATTTGCTGCAAGTCATTAATGTACAGACCTCACGTTAAGTCAATTTCATGGAAAATTATTATATCCTTTTAGAGTAACATACAGGCAATGATATGTAGTACTTTCGATAAATAAAAATATTCATTACATATTAAGTGAGTTTATATGGTCTCCTATTCACCTAACAAGAGTGGGCTCACATTGTTTCACCCGAAATATTTTTAACTACGTCACTAGATAAAAGTATCACGTAAATAATACCATATGATACTTTGAAAAAACTTAAAAAAAGACGTCATATTTATAGGTAAATGAGTTTTTTTATTAGTTAGAAGAAGAATCAAACAAAATTAGCCTGAAGATAAGTACATTCAACAGCAACTACATGAGCAATGGACGGATGGATATCTTCCATCAATACCTTCATTCCTTCTACCGAAAGCGCCAATCTTGTTAGAACATGAGCTACTCTATTACCTTGACAGGCAAGCATGAGTGCACTTGACATTTGAAAAATAACAAAAGAGGTGCTTAACTCCTTCTATCAATATTCAAATATTTGATAAATCCTTATTTGTTGATTTAATGGCGTTAATCACTCGAAGAAAATCACCTTCCAAATGTATACTACATAACCCTAGATCCCTTGCAAATTTCAAAGCCTTCAAAGCATTGATGAAATCAATATACATTTAAATATATAATTTTATTGTTCTTTTATGTTTTTCATTTACAAATCCAACCGATGTTAGAGGAAGGTAGTTTTTCTCGTTTCATCTTCTCCTTCTTTTTTTTCTTTTTATTTATCTCCACATTCTTTTTATCCACATTTTTTTTATCTGAAAGGTCAAAAAATACTAACTACATTACAAGTTTGATAGAAGTCAATTAAAGAATTATGTTAAATACAACAAGACATTTTCTCAAATTTGAGAAAGAAATATCTTAATGTAGTGAGAATAAAACTCACACACATAGAAGAAATTAAACCTCCACACAAGAAGAACATCAAACCTTCGCACAAGGAGAAACACAAATCTCTATGTACCAAGATATTATTATAATGCACCCAGTGGCAATTCTAGAAATTTTTACTAATGTGGTCATTAAGAATTGATCATCTATTTTTACAGCACTATAAAAAATCCTAAATTTGTACAGTACTTTGTCAAATTTTCTCACACAAATATTTTTACACAATTCTCAAACAGTTAATCAATAACTATTGATTATCAATAAAGAAATTAATATTTTTCATACGAGGAACAATTTTTTTCATCAAAAAATACAAAAAATTCTACAATCACATATCTCTACGATCTAAAATTTTTACAATCACAAATTTTTTCATCATAAACTCTAGATTTTTATAATGTACAATCTCACTCTATATAAAGAAACAATACAAAAATTTGAACCTTTTTTCCAAATTAAAAATCATAAATTTTAGATTAATACAATTACACGCTATATTGGTGAACTCCGAAAGAGAAGTAAGATTCTATTCGACCAAATTTGGGAATTGCCGAATTAGAAGGGAGGGATTGGGCGTGGGTAAGATGTTAAGTGCAACTGTACAACCTATATTTTTTGTAATAAAATTTATAATTGCATAAGGTATTTGTAGATTATGTATTTAAAATTTAAACTTTGAATAAAAATAATTTAAAAAGTGTGTATATTTAAAAAGTGTACTTTGAATGTATATTTATGGGGTTAAATAAAAAAATTTATGGGATCAAATATTTTTAAAATTTATATACATACTATAATAATATTAGAAATATAAATTGCAATAAAGTCATTTGGCCCCATACCATAATAAAGTTTCACATTATTACCTTTCTTTCACAATCAGTTAGAATGACATCGTAGTCTTTAGATTATAGTCTCTAGCTCTTATAAAAGGATTTATCCAAAGCGAGTGGTTGCCTAATCTTAATTTTGGCACTACTGATATCAATTTATTTGTATTAATAGTTAAACAAATTAAATAGTGAGGTAAAAAACAATAATGAGAGTAAAAAAATACATCAAAACAAAACATAATGCAAAGCAGGCACAAATTAAAACGAACAAGAAAAAAGAACTAAGAAAAGCGATAAAGATAGAGAAATAAGATAAGGATGAAAGAGAGAGAATGAGATTTGGAAAGAAAACATTAGAGGGGTATTACCGTCATTCTCTCTCTCCCAAATTGAAAAATTCTAAAGAAAAATTAAATAAAAAGGCTTAAGAAGGAGAGATGTATCTCCACATATTTAAAATTTAACTACAGCCTTATTAGATATTGACTTTATTCAATGAGGTGAATCCTACCTAAATGAAAATGAAAGCGTCGCATCTGATTATTCTTTAGTTCACCTTCTACGACATTTTCTTTTTATTTTTTAATTGATTCCTTTGCATGCATTTGATTCATTTTTCGAATGGAGAGATTCTATACTGTGCATTTTTTTAATTTTAATTTCAAATTTTATTATGATAATCTTAAGTTTTAATGTGGCTCTGTTTGAGATGATTCTTTACTTTATTTTGGTGGTGTTTGGCATTACTAAAATTAGTAACTTATAAATTATAATTTATAGCAGAAATTAACATTGTTTAGATAATAAAAATTATAACTTGTAATTGAAATAGAAAAAAAAATAATTATAAGTAGTAGCAGAAGTTATAGGTGCTTGAAAAAACTTATAATTTATACATAAAATTAGTAGTAATAAGCTAAAAGCTATTCTAGCAGTAGCTTTGGCAAATAACCTCTTGTTTATTTTTATTTTTAGTAAATTTTTTTTATCATTTAATTAAACTGTTATATTTTTCTACTTATCTCATCGAGACAAACCGGTCACCCTTGCCTAGTTTTTCATTTCTACCATTTCATTTTTTGATCAAATGTCAGAAAAGATAAAAATAAGTAAATAATCAAAATTTATGTTGTTTGTTTTTGTCTTTAGTGAACTTTTTTTAATCAAATTATTTTTTTTTAATTTATCTCATCGAGAGAATTTGAAAAATTAAAACAATTTATTCATAATATGAAAAAACTCGGAAAAAAAAAACAAAAATAAGCAAGACAATCGAAATTTAGCTCAAACTGGCCTATGTGCACCTATGATCATCTATATGTGATGCAGCCAATTAATTGTTGCAAACTTTGATTTTTTATTATTTCAATTTTAGTTTTTTTATACTAATTTTTGATTCAGTTATATTATTATATTTTTGGTTATTGTAACTTTAATTTTTATTATATAAATTTAAGCTCAATTATAAAATTTATCCAAATATGCTTTTAAATAGTGAGGGTGTATAATAATAGTCTTTGTTTTTTGGTAAAAATATTGTCGAACGTAAAAAAAAAAAGAAAAAAAAGGGGATTTAATTATTTTTTACGTCATTATTTCTGTTTAAATTTTGAGTGGTTATAAGGCAAACAGTTGAACAAAAAAAAAATAGTAAGTTATTAGATTTAAGAAAAGAGCAATTATTTAATATTTTTAAAATACGTTTTAATCCGTGCTTCAATTTTACTGTTATTGATGTATTTATAGTCATTTATTTTTTTAATATTTTTCTTAAGATATAAATATTTATTATTTAATAACTAAAATAAAATATTACTTAAAGGGATCTTTCGATTGTAGAATTATTTTTAAAATATAGAATTATATTACAGAATAAAGAAGAAACGTACAAAGGTATACCAAATTATTTTAATA
>JAULJZ010181921.1:0-22308 GCA_032270985.1 Heliamphora pulchella | reverse complement strand
AAACTTGACCATGAATTAAATGATAATGATATGAAGCTTTTGCAAATTAATTCAAGTGCTATTAATGCTTTATATTGCGCTTTAAATGCAAATGAGTATAATAGAATTATGACTTGCGTAAGTGCTCAAGAAATTTGAAAAAAGCTTGAAATCACATACGAAGGAACTGATAATGTTAGAGATTTTAGAATAGATCGATTAACAAGTGAATACGAGTCTTTTAAGATGCATACTCATGAATTAATTTCTAAAATGTATACTCGATTTACGTATATCAACAATTTTTTATATACTCTTGGAAATACTTACCCCTCTTATGAATTATTGAGAAAAGTGCTTAGGGGTTTGCCACTAGTATGGGAAGCTAAAATTACAGCTATCGCGGAAGCTAGAGACTTGAAGAAGATGACCTTGGATGAACTCACCGGGTCACTCCTTACCTATGAGATAGAAATCAATGATAAAGAAATCGAGCTCAACAAAGGAAAGACGGTTGTCTTTAAAGCATTAAATGAGAACTCTAGTGATGAAAAGGATAAAGATCGTGATATGAAACTCGTCTAGAAAGCTTGAAAATCTCTAAGAAAAGACTAAAAGCTTGCAAAGAAATTTCAAGACTTAAAGAAGTACAAAAGTGATTCAAGTGAAAAGAAATCAAGAAAGAAAGATTTCAAAAGAAGAAGAAGAAAGCTATGAAGGCTATAACATGGGATCAACTTGACTCAAACACTTCCAATGAGAATTCATGCGGTGAGGAAGTAAATCACTACCTACATATGAGGAACTTAAAAAGGAGTTTTATGATTTACATAAATATTTTTTGAAGTTAGGGAAGAAAAATGCTTCTTTGAAAATGAAAATTGAAAATCTTTCAAAAGAACTCATTGAGTTAAAATCATCTTATGAGATTTTCGAAAAAGATCATAAAATTAAAATTTTCACTATTGAAGAAGAAAATAATTATTTAAGAAATGAGCTTAAAAGAATAAAATTCCCTCGTAGAGGCTACTTCAAGTAATTCTTGAAGTAGAGGCTACTTCAAGTAATTCTTGTTCTAAAAATAATCATGCCAAAACAACTTATTTATATTGTATGAAAAATAGTCATATTAGGTATAATTGCCCTTATAGAGGAAAAAGAGATATTAATAAAAACATCATTTAGAAAATGAAGTATGATCCAAGTATTAACCTTAATGGACCCAAGAAAGTATGGGTACCAAACGATCCCACTTAAATATGTATTGTAGGTGCTTGGATACCTCCACTCGAGCGATTAAGTAAATCATAGTAAGTGGAAGCCCAAAGCACATGTGGGATGTCAAGTTAAGATTCAAAATGAAATATTACTTGGGACTTGACAAAGTGATCAATGAAAATTCAAATGGTATAATCTTTCCTCTATACTTTTATACCTCTTTTATTATGAAAAATGACTCTTTTCATACTCATAACATAAAATGACAATGTGCTCTAGATGTTCACATCTTCTTTGTCAAAATTGAATTTTCTGTATTAAGAATGTATATACATCTTTTTTCATAAGATCATATATGTGCCCATAATTTATATTAATTTGTCAAATTTGAATGAAGATAAAAATGACTTTTTGAGTAATATTTGATATCATTTTCCAAAAAGTCATAACAATTGAGATAATGTGTTATATTTTGGAAAAAATTCTTTTTGTACATGCATACACTCAATAAATCTTACTTTTCTCATGCATATTTATTGTTTAATTAGTAAATGAGAAAATTTTTCTATCCTTTCAATTGGTATGATTTATATTAATAGAAATGATATGAAAAAAATCACACTTTTAAAATTAGATGGGTATTATAATATTTTTTTGGAACATCAATTGTTAAATTAAAATAGAGTGAAAATATTTTTTTTATTTTAATTGGTATTATTATGAAAGATATTATGCACGTGAAATCATCGGCTTATTGAATCCAATATAATGGCATTGTAGTCCTAAAAGTTTTAAGCTATGTCACAAGATTTTAACCTATGCACAAATAGCTACTTTGGAAGCTATTTGCATATTATCTACTCATGCTTTGAAATAGGTATTGTTTTAACACCTTAAAAGTGCTTTCATGAAAAGTTATTATCTTCATTATTGGTGTAAAAATAATAATTTTCAATGGTTTTCTTAGAAAATTGGAGAGAATGGTTAACAATTGATATTATTTATATTTCTACCCATGAATAACAATTGGCATCAGTTTATCAATTAATATAATTTAATATCGAATAACAATTGGTATCATATCAATTAGTATTATTTTGACAAATAATTTTTCTAATAGTTGGTATCTTATTTTTTCGTCAAATGATGCTATACCAAAAAGTGGGAGAATAATTTTTCAATAAATTTCATTTTTAAGCTTCTACTTTTTGATGATGTCAAAAGGGGGAGAATATTTGAGCAAAATAAGTACTATTATTTTAACATTCCTTTTAATATGAGAAAAAGAGAGCGTATACATTGTACTTAATGATTAAATCTTTTTGATATGTAAAAATTGTGAGAGCTTATATTTCAAATGTTTTGATAATGTCAAAGGGGGAAAATGCTTTGAAGAAAATGTATAACTTTTGCATTCCTTTTGATATGTTAAACAGGGGGATGCTTTGTGTTAAATTACTTATGTATACCTTAATGTCTTTTATCATAGAAATGTAATTTACCACCTTCATCTGTCAAATTGTGCTTAAATGTCTATCATTTGAAAATTCAAAGTCTTTGAATTAATTGCATTATATTTTATATGAGTTGATTATATGCATATTGTAAGTGGGAGCCTCGTAAAGGCAACCTCATTTTTCTCTTTGTTTATCATTATAAAAAAGGGAGAGATTATTGGCCTAATAAGGTTTCAACCGATTTTGATGATAACAAACTAAAACTTCTAATTGTACAAATTGAGTGTGTTCACGGGACTTTAATGACACAACCAAAATTGAGAAAGCAAAATAGAAACCATGAAGCATGAAGATCATATACAAGCGGCTAAAATCCATGGAGCACGAGAAAAACCAAGAAGAAAAGAAAAAAACTTGAAGGACTTGAAGATTTTCTAAGTGTAAATGCACTAGAACCTATGTAAGTTCACATACCATTGGTTATATGTGTGAAAACTCATAGGAGACCTTAGTTTGACTCTAGGTGCTAAATATTTTATGGAAAGTCATTTTCAAAGTATAAAATGTGCTTTAAAATGTTTCAAAAGAAATTTGGCAAAAAATAAGCAAAAAAGTTTGTGAAGAAAATTAACATACCTTCAATTTTTTGGTCATAACTTTTTGTATAAAATGAAATTTTCTATGAGGTTTAAACTATTGGGAAGTAGACTTTCGGGGCTTTAATTTGAACACAAGAATGACCCTATTCGAAGTCCGGATGAAAGAATTATGGTCGTTTAAAGTCGGGCAAATTGAGCAGTCACGATCCAGTCGACGGATCACTGGATCCAGTCGACTGAATGGGCTTGTCTAGTTAACTGAACAGGCTAAAATTCATATTTTTGGCTGTAACGACTAGTTCATGTTTTTGGCCTATAAATAAACCCCTTGAAAAATATATAGCAAAGCCCTCCATCATACTCTTTTATATACAACAAGTTTGTGCTTCAAATTCTTCATTTTTATGAATTATTTTTGAGAGAAAATCTTAGAAATCCTCCATTGAGTTTTTCACTTGTATATCATCTGGAGTGAATATTAGTGTGCTTTATTTGTATTCATTTGCTCGCTAAAGGAGCTGATCTTGTACATCTAATTTGGATTCTATTCTTGTATTCTTGTTGTAACTTGAGAAGGTAATTCTCAAGAGAGCCCACTCCGCCTATTGAAGGAGAGAGAACTCCGATTATAAGGAGAGACTTAAGAAGGGAATATTCTCAAGAGAGGCTGCTCCACCTACTAAAGGAGTGCGTACTTGAGAATGGAACATTCTCAAGAGAGGCTACTCTGCCTAGACTAAGGAGAGAGACTGCTCCGCCTATTGAAGGAGGGATAGTGAAAATTCTCATAGCGATTAACTTGAGGCAAGGATGTAGGCCGTTGCGCCGAACCGTGTAAATCTTGGTGTCGTATTTCTCTAACTCTATCTCTTTAATTCCATACTTTAAATTCTATATCTGCTTGAATTTGTTTGTTAGAGAATACTTGTGAACATTTGGGATTGCATGTTTAATTAGGTCAATATTGGCATAAATTTTTTAAATACCCAATTCACCCCCTCTTGGGATTGCACCTACACTATCAACCCCCTTAAGAAAACTTAAAAGTTTTGACGGGGCTAAATCCTACAGGTGGATTTAATTATCCAGTGGTCAAATAAGTTAAGCGGAAGGGTTTAAGAAATATTAAGATGCTGATTAATTTAAATTATAAGTAATTAAATTTAATTAGCGGGTATTGAGAATCTTAACGTGAAAAAAAATGTAAGAATTTAATAACAGGAGCTCAATGCTATATGGTCTTGAGATTATGGGTCAGAGTGCAATTATGGTTCTTTAGTGGTGTGAACAGTAATTCAGTGTTTTATGAAATTTGCAGATACCGCTATGGGGTTTGCTTAATTGAATAAACCACTAATACGCGTATGTGTTCCACTGGAAGTCTTACTCATAATTACTCTACAGGTCCCCACTGTAGCCTTATATATATACGGGTAGGCTGAACCAATTTCATTACTTGTCTTCTAAGACTAAAGTTGTCTTAGTTCTGCCGGTATGAGTTCTCGGAGAATTATAACTCACACTATATATGGGAATCGCATAAGGGAATACAGTAGAAGATATAACAGGAGCTTCAACTCATATTCAAATCGTAGTTGATGATTTGACTGGAAAAAAGGTATCTTTCTAAATTAACTTCGGATGCACAGGTTTTATTTTCATCGTTCGTCATCAAAAATTGTATGTGGAGCCCATTTTGGTGATTGTCCGTCGAGTTAATTTTTTTCGTTAATCGTTTGTAAAAATAAAAATCTTGACAGTCTTGCCTTCAACATCCCCAACTCAAGAAGCATTTCAAAAAGGGATTCAAGGAGGCTATATTGGCTACATGGGAAAGTGAAGATAACAACTTCAAAGATGAAAATGAGGAAAATGAAGTTGTTAATCTTTGCCTCATGGCCAAGGAAGATAATGAAGTAACCAGTGATCTTTTTTCTTTAGAAGAACTTCAAGTTACATTTGAAGATTTGTATAATGAATTAAGAAAAATGGGTGCTAAGAATACTATTATTAAAAAGATGATTTTTTTCTCATCTTCTGAAATTGAAGTTTTAAAAGAAGAAAAATGTTTATTGTCAAATCAAGTATTTTCCTTAAAGAATAAAAATCAAGTTTTAAATGAGAAGGTTGAAGATCATACAAAATTTGTGCATAAGTTCACTCTTGCGAAAGAAAACTTGAAAAAATTTCTTAGAATGCAAAAATGTGTTTTTGACAAAACTGGTATTGGATACCAGCCAAAGAAGAAATAAAAACTTTTGAGCAATATTTTTGTTAAAGCATCCTCTAATAATTCCAATGCTACTTGCTTTCATTGTTATGAGTATGAACACACTGTCACACGTTGTTCACATAAAAAATCAAATGGTTTACGTGCTAAAAGGGCTTGGGTTCCTAAGGGAACACATCTACATAGAACTAACACCAAAGGACCCAAGAAAATTTGGGTACCAAAAATCAAAACTTGATTTTCTTTGTAGGTGTCTCAAGTCCTCATTCAAGGAAGGGATGCGGTATCTTGATAGTGTTTGCTCCAAACACATAACATTTGACAAATCAATATTTGCCTCTCTCATGCCCAAAGATGGTGGATTTGTGACATTTGGTGACAATAGTAATAGCAAAATCATAAGAATTGGTTGTATTAGTAAAATTCTTTCCCCTTTTATTGAAAATATTTTGTTTGCTGATGGTTTGAAATATAACTTTCTTAGTATAAGTCAACTTTGTGGTAGAACCCATAAGCTTGTCCTTGATCATGCTAAGTATGTTATTGAAAACTCAATTGACAACAAAGTTATTTTTGAGAGTCATAGGCATAAAAATGTTTACACTTTCAATTTTAATGACCTATCCAAAAATGACACAAAATGCATGACTGCCTTGAGTGATAATAGTTGATTGTGGCATAGAAGACTTATGCATGCTCTTATAAACTTGATTTCAAAACTTTTGAAAAAGGAGTTGGTGATTGGTTTAGTATAGATCGGTACATAAAAGTGTCAATTCTATTCTGTAAAATACATTATGTTAAATCTCGATTTTGTGTTTAATAATTTGTTTTGTAGTGTTTTTGTCAACATCATCAAAGGGGGTGGCTTAAAGGAGAAAAAGATATAAAACGAGATAAAATGAAGACAAGGGACAAAAAGGGAATTTTTGCAAAAGTTCCCGTCCGGGTGGATCAAATCCACGTTCGAACGAAAGTGGTCTAGAAAGAAGTGAGTCCGGACTGACTATGTCTGCGTCCAAATGAAAAGCTAATGGGAGAAAAATGGCTGGACAAGCATCAACTAGAGTCTGGACAAATCCTTAACAGAAAGAATTGCGTTTGGACGGAATCCACCGGCGTCCTGACGAAACCACAAACCATTTAGATGAAAGAAGTTGCATCCGGATGGAGCGCGCTGCCAGTGTTTTATTTTAACTCTGCAACTTTGGACGGAATGCTCAACTATAAATATATGAGCCAGGTTCCTTAGCTAGATATATCTGATCTTAGGAGGCAAGTGGCTACGGGATGGGAGGCAGTTGATCTGGGAGGCTCGGGATGTGCTAAAAAGTCGAAGACGGAGGCTCGAGGCTCTATTCTTCTTCTTCTTCAGCTTTTCACGTGTTCAAGCCACAACACGAGCAGCTAAGCTTTTCTTTTCTTAAGGGATGATGAATCCTTAGTTCAGTATTTTTAGGAGTAGTTCAAACTCGTTTTGTTTATTCCTTAATTTGAATTTAGTTCGTTGTGTAATTGTGAAACGTTGACTTTTGATCAATGAGATTTTAATTTGATTATTCAATTTTCGTTTTTATTTTCCGTGATTGTAAAAATGAGATCATACAACTATTATATTTACGTCTCGATATTCAAACGTGAGATATTTTATACTTTGTTTGCGGGTCGTACTCCGAACAAGCCGTGCCAAAAGCTTAGATAAAGTATGCTATGTTTGGATTCGAACTTATCTTCTTGAAAATTATTATCGATCTTGTAGTCATGATATGATTGAATTGAATCAATTAAAGATAAACTAGAGTTTGAATGAAACTAAAAGTATTGGCTAGGGAGGATTCTAACTCTTAAGAATCTCGTTCTCACTTGAATTTTAAATTTAGATTTCATAGTTATTTAGTTTAATTAGAATTTTAATCCAAATCAAACTCTTTTTTCTCAAAGAAAATCAATAATTAAATATTTTAATAAATAAATCATAATCACATTATATCTCTGAGAACGATATCCAGACTTTAGCCACTATCCTACATGTTAATAATTAAAATAAGGTTTTTAAATAATTATTTTTGATACGGTATGACACGAACCAATTTTTGGCATCGTTGCTATGGATATAACTTACGACCATGTTTATTTATTAAATATTTTTTTATTTTGATTTTCTCGTTTCCTACAATACCGCATTGAACTGCAATCCTTCCTTTTTCAAGTTCTTGAAGATTAATCTGACGAAAACAGGACTTTGTAACATACAGACGCAAAGACGAGCAAAAGTTTCATCGCTGTCCGCGCACTGTAAGTTTTTTGTTTCTATTTTTTCTTTAATCGAAGAAAACTAAATTTAGGGGGCTTGTAGCCCATCCCCAGTATTTTCATCATTATAGCATGCTCGGCTGCTGATCCATCCATCCACCTCTAGCACCTTTCAACCCTAAGATTGAACGCACTTTTTGGACGGCCCAAGAAAACTTCACTCAATTCACACACCGCACCCACTACTATGGATGACCCTCAGGTTAAATTTTTGATAGAGTATTTTACTCCTTCAGAGTATGTGTCACCTTCTTGTCTCTAGACTCCTGGTGTTGGAGCTACGCACTATGAAATTAAATCCAATATTATTTAAATGCAACCATCTTTTTATAGATTTGGTAATGAGGACTCATACAAGTACATAGACGAATTCCTAGAAATTTGCTCAACGGTCAAAATCAGTAACTTTTTTTATGAGGCCCTTAAAATGAAACTTTTCTCGTTCTCCCTCAAGAATAAAGTCAAACATTGGCTAAATTCTTTAGAACTGAACACCATCACCACTTGGGCTAAACTACAACAGGAATTCCTAAAAAAATATTTTTTCATATGCAAAACCAATCAAATCAGATGCGCCATCACGAGTTTCACTTAACTCGACAGTGAGGCTTTCTACGAAACTTAGGAGCGCCTTAAGGATCTTATTAAAGCATGTCCTCATCATCAGGTGCCAAAATGGCAGCTAGTCCAATGCTTCTATGGCGAGTTGACACCTCAACACTGTTAGTTTGTCGACGCTTTTTATGGTGGAACATTCATGTTGAAAAATGAGAATGAGGCCTAGAGTCTTTTTGAAAGCTTGAGTGAAACTCCCAACACCAAGCCTCCGCCTCTCACACTAATCGGTTCATAGCTTTTTCCACCTCAAAATCCTAAGGCATATACGAGACTTCACAGTCTCCCAATCTAGTTGGTCCAGCTGTAGCACCTGCTACACCACCTTTTGCCTTTTTAGGCCCTTGTGCATTGTGTGCCAATCCGACCCACTTTGTTTTTGACTTCCCATCTACTACAAAATACCCTGAGTTTGTGTAAGAGCAAGTAAATACAACCTAAAGTTTCCCCTGTTCGAGTAATGATCATTTTTCCAACACCTATAACCCGGGTTGGAGGAACCATCCAAACTTCTCCTAGCGACAACCAAATTAGGGTAACATGCTAGCGCCACCACCGAAACTAACCTTTCCCCTAGGGTACAATCAGCCAGCTTACCCACCTCTTGTTCATTAAACCGCACCTTCACCATCTCCTTGGAACACCACGTTCGAGGATAAGGTTTTGAAAGCCTTGCAAGAACTAGACACGAGGACTTAACTTTTGAGTTCTCATTCTTAATCTATTGCTAAGCTAGAGACATTGGTAGGCCAGTTGTCTGCCGCCATGAGTCGCTGTGAAGACGGCAAACTCCTCAGTCAGCCAGTAGCTAATCCTAAGGGTCAGTTTGCCGTAAAAAGTCAGCCAGCTCCCACTAGTGGTTTCCATGAGCAGGCACAGGTAATCATTAGTATGAGGAATGGACGAGAGCTTCCCAAGATGCCTCTACCACCCATAGTCCTTTGTGACTCGGAGTCGTCTGATGGCTCCATGACCGACCCTCCATCCTCATCTTTCACACCATCAGCATCGGCTGACACAACACCTCCTCCTGCATCCTCTCATAAGCCACTGATTGCTCCTATCCCCCCTCTTTTCGAACCTCAGGCTCTATTTTTCACGCGCCTCAATAGACCACCACCTTTTGGTAAAAAAGGAGCCACAATCGACAACATGCTCGATCTTTTCAAGTAAATAAAAATCAACATGCCACTCCTTGACACCATAAAATAGGTCCCTTCATATGCTAAATTCCTAAAGAATCTCTGTACCCAAAAGCGCAAGTCTAGGATAAACATCCCAAAGAAAGTCCTCCTCACCGAGTTGGTTAGTGTTGTTATAGGATACGATACCATCTCCAAACTCAAAGACCTGGAGACTCCTATTATATCATGTGTCATAGGCAATCACTCAATCGACCGGGCATTTCTCGACCTTGGAGCTAGTGTCAATCTCCTCCCCTACTCAGTATATGAGCAATTTGGTTTAGGTGAGCTCAAACTGAAACCGGCCAAGCTTCAGCTAGCCGATTGGTCCATTAAAGTACCTCACATAATCATTGAGGACGTACTTGTCAAAGTTGACAAGTTTCTTTTCCCTGTCGACTTCATCGTCTTCGACACTGAGCCCGACTCACAGCTTAGATGACAGATACCCGTTATCCTCGGCAAATCTTTCTTGGCCACAACCAACGCATGCATTAATTGTCGAACATGGGTGGTAGATGTCTCTTTTGGGAATATAAAAGTATGCTTGAACATCTTCCATGCTTCTTAGTAGTTCCCACAGCACTCTGACTGTTTCACAATCGACGTAATCGAAGAGGCCACCGAATTAACATTACCCTTCATATCAGTGACGACACTTTAGAGACATGTTTGGCACACTTTGGAGCCGACACCTTCGATGTTGAGCAGTCCATTAGTAAGGTCAATTCTCTACTCGAGGCTGCTAGCTATCTTAACATTCCACCGTAGAGGTCTCGATTTGAGCCCCTGCCACCTCTATCCTCCATCCATGTTATGCCCTCTTTAGATTTTCCACCAGACCTTGAGCTAAAACCATTCCCGGCTTCCCTCAAGTACGTATTCCTAAGGCCTAATAGCACCTTTCCAACCATCATTGCATCTAATTTGACCCCCGACCAGGAGGGTCAACTTGTAGAGGTTTTAAAAGACAATAGAGGAGCCATAAGGTGGTTAGTCGCTGATTTAAAAGGCATTGACCCCTCTGCCTGCATGCATCACATCCACTGCGAAGATGATACAAAATCGACCTAAGAAATGCAGTGAAGACTCAACTCGAACATTAAAGAGGTTGTAAAATTGCTCGATGCGGGTATCATTTACCCCATCTCTGATAGTAAGTGAGTAAGTTCAACTCAAGTTGTTCCTAAGAAATCCGGGCTCACCGTCGTGCAAAATGACAAGAGAGAGTTGATACCCACTTGCACCACGACTGGTTGAAAAGTGTGCATTGTCTATCAAAAGTGGAATGCAGCCATTAGGAAAAGACCACTTCCTGCTGCCCTTTATTGACCAGATCTTAGAACATCTAGTGGATCAAAGATTTTTTTGCTTCCTAGATGGTTACTTCAGGTATAACTAGGTACTCGTCTACCCCAAGGACTAGAAGAAGATGACCTTCACCTGTCCATTTGGCACCTTTGCCTATCGGTGCATGCCTTTTAGACTGTGTAATGCACCGGTAACTTTTCAAAGGTGCATGATGGCTTTCTTCTCCAACATGGTCGAGAAATTCCTAGAAGTCTTTATGGATGACTTCTCAATTTTTGGATCCTCATTCGAAGATTGTCCCTAAAATTTGATAAAAGTACTCAAACGATGTATGGAGACAAATCTTGTGCCCAATTGGGAAAAGAGCCATTTTATGGTTCAACAAGGAATTGTGTTGGGGCACATCGTGTTAAAAAGGGGGATCAAAGTTGACAAAGTTAAAGTTGACCTCATATTCAAGCTTTCCCCCCAGCTTCTGTCTGGCAAGTACGTTCATTCTTATGGCATGCCGAGTTCTATCGTAGGTTTATCAAGGACTTCTCTAAGATCTCCAAACTACTCTGCGACCTTCTTACAAAGGACACACCTTTTATCTTTAACGAGTCCTCTCTTCGAGCCTTTGAACAGCTCCTAAATGCTCTTTTTACAACGCC
This sequence comes from Heliamphora pulchella, assembly GCA_032270985.1. Taxonomy (NCBI): domain Eukaryota; kingdom Viridiplantae; phylum Streptophyta; class Magnoliopsida; order Ericales; family Sarraceniaceae; genus Heliamphora; species Heliamphora pulchella. The sequence continues at coordinate 10,749 of JAULJZ010181921.1, read as the reverse complement.
CATTATGCAGTCACCCGATTGATCACTTCCTTTTGAGATCACATGTGATGTGTCAGATTATGCTATAGGAGTTATTTTAGGTTTTCATGTCAATCGCGTTACTCATGCAATCTACTACGCTAGTAAGATCCTCACCGATGCACAATTGAATTATACCACCACCGAGAAGGAATTATTGGTTGTGATCTTCGCTCTTGAAAAGTTTAGGTCCTATCTCTTAGGCTCGAAAGTCATCATCTACACAGACCATGCCGCCCTTCAATACCTACTGTCCAAAAAAGACACTAAGCCCCGACTGATCTGCTGGATTCTTCTCCTACAAGAATTTAACCTAGAGATCTGAGACAAAAAGGGAACAAAGAATTTTGTAGCTGACCACTTCTCCCGCCTGATAGTAGCCCCATCTAGTGACTCCACTCCTTTATATGACTCATTTCTAGACGAGCAACTCTTTGCAGTCACCAACACTCAGCTTTTATGGTATGTCGACATTATCAACTATTTGGTAGTAGATCGCATCCCCACTCACTGGTCCAAAATCGATAAGGAATGGTTCTTCTCCAAAATTAAATACTATTTTTGGAAAATCCCAGAACTTTTCAAATACTGCTCTGACAGGTAATCCGTAGATGTGTCCCTGAATTCGAGGTAGCCAACATTTTGACCTTCTGTCACTCTCTTGCGTATGGAAAACACTTCAGTGGCAAGAAGATGGCAGCCAAAGTCCTCTAGTTCGATTTTTTCTGGCCCACTCTCCTCAAAGATGTCCACGAGTTCTATTGAACCTACATTCGCTGCCAATAAATTGGCACAATTTTTGCCCTCGACATGATGCCCCTAAACCCCATTCTTGTTGTCAAACTCTTCGATGTTTGGGGCATCGACTTTATGGGACCATTTCCACCATCCATGGCTACGAGTATATTTTAGTAGCAGTGGACTATGTGTCTAAATGGGTCAAAGCCGTGGCAACTAAATTGAATGACCACAAAGTTGTGGTGAAGTTTCGTCAATCCAATATCTTTAGTCTATTTGGTTTTTCATGAGCTATCATCAGTGATGGTGGTACTCACTTCCTAAATAAGTACTTCTCTATCTTGCTTCGCCACTACTCCATCTCTCACAAGATAGCCACTCCGTATCATCCACAGATAAGTGACCAAGTCGGGGTATTTAATAGGAAAGTCAAAAATATTCTGACGAAGACCATCCGTCCTGATAGAAAAGATTGGTTCGAGAGGCTAGACAACGTCCTTTGGGCCTATCATACCACCTTCAAGACCCCCATAGGCATTCCTTGTATAGTCTGGTCTTTAGCAAACCCTGCCACCTTCCAATTGAGTTAGAACACTGAGCCTATTGGGCCATCAAAGCCTATAACTTCGATATGGTCAATGTCAACACCCACCGCGAGCTTTAGCTCACTGAGCTCAAAGAGATCCGTAACGGGGCTTACGAGAATTTTTGCACCTACAAGGCTTGAATGAAAGCCTTCCATGACAAACACATCCATCGAAAGTCGTTTCAGCCTAACCAAAAGGTGTGGTTGTTTAATTCCATGTTGCGTTTATTTCTCGAAAAGCTCTAATCCCAATGGGATAGCTCGCTTATGGTGACACATGTCTACCCTCACGATGCCTACCAACTGCTCAACCATCGCTCGGGCAAGCATCTCACCGTCAATGACCATCTCTTGAAACCGTACATAGATGGTATCTTTGTCGACCTTACTATCGAGTCCAACGATCTCATGGATCCAGCACCCATGACTCAGTGACTGAGCACCACGTCTAGCTGAAGACGTTAAACTTAACCCTACTGGGAGAGAACCCAAATTTTCATAGCAATAGGGGAAGTTAAGTTTGTAAAAAAAAAATGGTTCCGTCCCAACGGTCCTATTTCGTCTGGATGAAATGAGATCTGTCCCTTCCTGACTAGGCACGACCGCTCAACTTCTAGGGCATTAATTACTATGTACTTTCGTTTAGATGGATGTCCTTGTGTCCCGACAAAATTACAATGGTCGTGTCCTTTCGTTCCCCAGGTTGCCACGTGGCATGTTTATCGGTAAAATCTATCTAGACGCTCTCATATTCTGTTTGGATGAAATTAAATCGAGGTGACATTTTTAGCACCTGTCATTAACACCTTTTACCTCATAACTTTGTCACTTACACCGATTCAAATTCTATTCGGACGCCCCATGCTCTGTCTGGACGAACGTACTCCAGTACCTTCTCCGTCTGGACGCTCGTCTATTCCATTCAGATGTAAATGTTTCTATCCTCGATCCGTCCGGATGACGTTTGGATGTAGCACATTCCATCCGGAAGCCTATAGTTCCGTCCGGATGAAACCCGCCAAATCCATAAATAGCCAGCTACCCCGCCTTTTTCCCTCCATCTCAGTTCTCTCTCTCTCTCTCTCTCTCTCTCTCTCTCGGTATCAATGGCTTCCAGCTCTCGTTGCACTTCCAAACAGGGATGTAGCTCTGACCACTCCTCTTCCTCAGTGCTCTCCGGCCAGTGGTCCCCCGCGAGCTCCACCGTTTCACCAACTTTCCTATCGATAATGCCTTCATCTAGGCCGATGACTATGCCTCTCAAGGCATACATCTCCTGGAGTCTCGCAGCCTCCACGGTCTCTATAGCCCTTTTTGCTACCATACCCTCTCCCGGTCCACCTGTTCTACTAATCCCTTTGCCGGGTAGGCGACGATGACCGGCACCAAGGATGATGAAGCCATCAACCGCCTGCTCGCCATCCCCACTGCTGTCACCCACGCCGACATTGCCCTGGCTTTCTTGGAGGATCGTGCCACTCCTGGGGATGCCTTTGCTCGCCACGGCGATCTCACTGAACCTCTTTAGTTCATTTATATCGTCCTGCAAAAAAATGTGTTCCCCATGGACCACTGTGAAGAGCGCTGCCACGTGTTCCTCTAGATCCTCTACGTCGTGCACACTCATACATCCCTCTCCATTCCCCGCTTCATGCTGCACGGGATGGTGATGTTCATCACCTTGCTTCGCTCAACCACCTTCTCCCTTATACTAACCTCGTCCTCCCCCTCATTTTGGTTGCTAGCTCCTCCAACCCCACTCCCTACATCTTGTCTCTGATCGAGCTATCCGACCCAATGCTCAGTAACTATCCTCATGCAATGTGGTCGAAGAGTCGACTCGCTTTGAGTCGGAGGACCAACCCCGAACACCCACCATCTTAGAAGCCAGGCAGCCACTTAGGCTCCACGACCTGGTCCTTAACTGAAGCTACCTATAAGGCCTTCAACGATTGGGTAACGTTGGTGGCAAGCCATGCCACATTAAAGGATGGCTAAGCTGCACTTGAGACATGTCAAGCCCCGGCCGAGGAGCAGCTCAGTGCGCTGCTCTAACATTTTGGTTTGGCTCCTCAACATGGATCTCCTCCCCCTTCCCTTTTGATGCTTTTCTTTCTTTTGTTTTTTCTCCTTTTTCTTTCAAGTTTTAGATTTTTTTCCCTATTACCTACAGTAGTCCCACAGTTAGTAGGCCCTTAAGGCATTTTGCCTATGTATTTTTTTTTCTTTTCTTTTTCTTTTAATGTAATAAAACACAGTTGGCTCTTAAAAAAATATGCAGTTTCTTTTATTTTACCTATCTATATTCGCTCTACTTTCTGTTATTTGGATGTATGAGTTTTTATTACAGGTGTTATTTTTAGTAATTACTTTGTTGCATGGTACATTCCTTTTCCTCTTCCTTATTTTTGTTTGCATTGCAGACAATGCAATATTCAAGTTGGGAGGTGTTATTGTGCAATATGCCAAAATGTGTAATGTGTTATTATTTAAAATTATGAAAAAAAGAAAAAGAAAAATTTGAGAAGGTTAAAAGTTCTAAATTTTAAATTTAAACGCCTCAAATAAAAAAAGAATACAACATTATTGGCCTACTACTATTTTTGTAATAAACAAATCCTGGAATTGGACACTTGGCATAATCTAGCACTGTACACTTGACTATTAAAATTGGTTGTTTGCTAATGAATATTTAGAGTAAGAATAACTTGAAAAACAACAAGGTGAAGACTTTACCCGGTGAGTTTTTGAAACTTTGATCTCTTTTTGGAGAATTATATACATGTACTCATATTTGTTATTCAGCATGCAATGTTCATTGGATAATTTCAATATCTGTTCTTGTTGGCCAAAAGTCAAGAATTTTTATGTGAGTTGAATTTGAAATTTTTTAAAAATAAGGACTATGCAAAAGATTTTGTTAACCTTGTAAAAGAATTTTAAGCCATTTTTCTATCTTTGAGCCTGTTCGTATATTTGATTGTTAATTGACCCTTGTTCCGCCATTGAAGCCTCTTACAATTAAGCATTTTTCTTATTTTTCCTAGATATCTAAAGATGTCTTGTGAACAGAAAATGGCAATGATAAGTATATAAAATTGAAAATCAAAGAAGATTCAAGAGTGCAAAACAGTTGAATAAAAAAAATAGTCCAGCAACACAATTGATTGTTCAAGTGTATATCGAATGGGTTACAAAAAAAAAGAGAGAGAGAAGAGAAAAAGTATTTAAATTTTAAGCTTTGGGATAGATAAGTGTGAGAGCAAAAAAGAATACGGGTCATGCATATTGCCTATTTAATGACTTGTTCCAAGACATTGTGATTTCTACCTTAATCCATATACTCTTTATTCTTACCTAAAGTTATAACAAAAAATAAAGATCAAATTGATCTTAGGTGAGACATAATTTGATGCACATAAATAACTGAATAAAAAAGACAAATAAGATTTGCAGAAAATTTTCTCAATACTTGACATTCTAATCATGAGATTATGAGTTGTTCTTGCTTGTTCGCTTCTTTTTTAGTCTTAAAACATGCGGGAATAATTGTTTGATTTGCATATATATTACTTCTGCCGTATACTATATAAGTGCACATACATAAGTAAGTTTCTGAGAGATTTATTGTGAGTGAATACCTAATGAGGATTGAAGTTGAGATATAATTTTGATAGAAATTTGCACTCTAAGTATTCTGAGGCATGAAACTGATTTAAATAACCAAGTATTCTTATGGTGAAAATTTTGTAAAAATAGCAGTTAGCGAAGATGATGTATGAATTCAATGTCGGGGTAGTACTTTTATAGTTTGCTATTTTGATCTTCTCAGAACAAAAATATTTGTGAGGTAACGGGATAGGATTTTCTTTGCTTTTCTCGAGAACTAGCAAAGTATAAGTTGTAGGGTGTAATTGGTATAAAAAAGTGTCGATCCTATTCCGCAAAATACACTATGTTAAGCCTCAATTTTGTGTTTAATAATTTGTTTTATAGTATTTTTGTCAACAACATCAAACGGAGTGGTTTAAAGGAGAAAATGATGTAAAACGAGACAAAACGGAGACAAAGGACAAAAGGGAAATTTTTATAAAAGTTTTGTCTGGACGGATCAAATCTGCGTCCAAACAAAAGTGGTCCATAAAGAAGTGTGTCCGGACGAAAAAGGTACTTGAAGAAAAACGTCAGGACGAGCATCAACTAGAGTCCGGACAAAACCTTGACAGAAAGATTTGCATCCGGACAGAATCTATCAGCGTCTGGACGGAAGAAGTTGCGTCTGAACAGGGAGCGCAGTCGGTGTTTTATTTAACTCTGCAACTTTGGACAAAATGCTCAACTATAAATAGATGAGCCATATAACGACCCTGCTCAGACCCTAGTATTAGTGATGAATAGTTCACAAGGCTATAGAGCACGGACGAGATTCAAAATCTTAACTCGAATCGAAAACTCTAAGTTGGGCCCAGAAACCCCAAAAAGGTCCAAAGACCAGGTAACAAAACCTTATCAACCGGAGAGTCTCCCAACATTCTAAATAAAGTAAATATTATGAAATAATAAGTTAAAAATTAAAATTTTTTATAAATAGGGTAAAATGATCATTTTGCTTATAGTACAACAAAAAGTTTTAAAATTTTCAATTTTGACACATGGATATCTTAAATCAAGAATTTAAGTACAATTAAGTAGAAAAGGACAATATAACATCAAAAATGAAAAAAATTCTCCTTAGTGGCCGTCCACCTTGGAAAGAGTGCTAAAACGTAGCTTTTTACTTTCTTTTTAACTTAAAATGATGAGAAATGTATTAAATTAAACTTTATGATGATCCAATACTTGTTGAACAAATAATAAAATGAAGTTCATAATAATATGATGTCATAGGTTAACAAAAGTAAACAAATCATTATTGAAGTTTGTACATAACAAAATAAGTTAAAAAGTCATATATTACCAAAATAGCTTAATTTGATTTAAAAAACTACATCTATTTAATCAATTGCTATGAAAACTATGATAATACATGAAAATACTTATTTATCATAAACATACTAAAATAATAGGTCTCAGTAGGAAAAGACACTAAAAATATATATCAAATTAACTTTTAATGTATTTTCTTGCACAATAAGGGCACGAAAATCGAGAAAAATCTCTTGATTGATGGGGGATCAGATTTTTGTCCCCCAAATTGACTCTTAACTGTATTTATCTTCCCCATATCTGATTTTTAGCTCTCAAAAGTTGCACCCATTCAATTCAACTCAAATCTCATTAATTAAAATGAAGAAAAAAGTCATTTAAGAGTACTTTTTGTCCCCCTTATTTCCCATAGCCTTTGCCTATATAAATCAAGCCGAACACCCTCTTCTCCACTTGAAATTTTCGTGCAAGAGAGGGAGAAAACCAGACTTCATTGCTTTTGAGTGTTCATGTGAGAAAAAGGAAGAAAAAGTAAGAAAAAGAAAGAAATCAAGGAGATTTTTTAAAGCTAAGTCAAAATCCATCCTCCACCCTCATTTGATCTCTCAAATAAGTAAGTAAAATCTCTAAACCTTATGTTTAATATCTCTCAAAATATCTCCCAACACATCCTTTTAAACACTCTAAGAATCGAAAACCGAAATCAAATCGAAAAGGCGTCGTAGTTGGAAATTTGGGGCTGTTATGTTTATGGGTGATATGAGATGTTGTTGTATGTTGTTATCTTTGAGTTTGATGACTTATAAGTGTGCTGAAGCCTTAATATTAATATCTAAAATACAAGTATACAAAGAAATAGAACAAAAACTTGACATAACATAACTAGAAGACTTAGATCCTAAGAGACTTGATTTTTGAAAACATAGATGTTTTTGCCCTAAACTTTGGAACGCCATAACTCAATGTAGAAAATTGATCTAAGCATGTTCTTTATGTCCAGATTCATATTTTTGTGTTATATGTCATCCAAAGTTGGTTTCAACTCATTTGTATAAGTAGAACTCGAGACATTGCAATTTTATCAAAATGTGTCATTTTTCGACCAGTTAACACTACCAACTTAGAAACCCTAGTTTAAAGTGAGATCCGAACTTTGGTCAAAACATGAAAGTTGTATAAAACATGTATATATATCTACCCACCAACAATGAGCACAAACTATTGAGGTTTAATAGGTCAAAACGCCTTTGAAAGTCTCTATTGAGTTTCAGCCCTCAAGAGATATTTCTGTCACACATTTTTATATAACCCAAAACCCCTGTTTTTAGTGACCTATTCCAAAAGTGGTCTACATGAATATTGTAGTTAACATATTGAAGTACTTATTGCCCAAAAATCAGACCTTAAAGCCTTAGAATGATACCCCAAAACCGTTTCAAACCTTCTGTCCAAAATCGGCTTTGCTGAGTTTTGGCGGCTGACAGAACCTAGTTTCTAAAATGGCCAAAAAGTCTAATTTGTCCCAAACAATTATCTTTAGCTCTAAACATAAAACTTGTAGGGAACATGTTAAAATATAACATACTCGAAAATGGTCATATTGGAACTTGATATGATACCCCAAAGCTGAGACCAACAGAAGCATATGCTTGATAAAATCTTGAGAAAAGTGCTGAAACATTATTGCTTAGGATGTTTTGTTCACCATTTTGCCTTAGGTTTTGGCCTTGGTGTTACATATGAGATTTGTAAAAAATATTTTTATGTAAATGGTGTTTAAAAATCATAACTTGATTCCAAGTCTAGATACCCTAAAATCTTGTCAGCCCTTTTAATTTAATACTTAATTTTTGGCCTTAAAAGTTACTAAGTGTGAATTGAGTACCCTTTGCTATGAAACTCGAGTTCTTGTATGATGATCGATTTGAATTAGATGATTAGTATTTTTTAGTGAATGTATGATGATTTAGAAATTATGCTGTAATGTTGAATCATATCTTGAGAATTATAGCTTGTGCTTCACATATTTGTACCATTTACTTCGCGCGTTATACCATAAATCTTGCCATGCTAGTTGGTGCCATGCTATTGATGATTGTATTTGAGATCCATACCATACATCATTGACATTATCACTTGCATCTTGGCATATTGGAGTCCATCTGTACAAACCGTTGTTGGGATGGGCTGTATTGAGATTGTTGTTCTTGATTCTAAGTCTAGGGCGTTCCTGGTTGCCATTTTCGAAAATATTTTGCGATGAATTCCCCTTGTGCACCCTGGGTTTGTCTCCGGTGTTACAAAATTGGTTTATACACCTTGGATGCGTCCTCGGTGTTTGAAATGGTTTATCATGAATATTGTTAGGCACCATGAGTTAATCGCTAGCACTTTGATTTTGATTTCTCTTTGATTCTGTTGCTCCTTGAGTTATGATTATATTATGGAAGTGGTGTCGACATGGAAAAATTGGATAAATTCAGAGAGGAGCCTAATTCGGCGGACTTAATCCCACTGCGGTGGTAATTGTGGAGAAGAGCCCAATTATGGCGGACCTAAACCCCATTACCGTGATGTTTTGAAACTTAAATTAGGAGAAGAGCCTAATTTAGCAGACCTAATCCCACTGCGGGGGTAACTTCAGATAAGAGCCTAATTATGGTGGTCCTAAATCTCCCATCTTGGTACATTGTATAATGTGAATTGTCTCTTAAATTTTTCTGATTATCTCTTAGACTTTAGATTGACACCGGCGAAGGCATCACAAGTCTTAAGGTAGGACAAATTGCTTATTATATGTCTGATATGACTGATTAATTAATTATTAAATTTGTTGGCCTGGAGTATGGCGTGGACCCCACGCCATTGCCATTGAGTAAAACAGCTAAGGCATGAAGCCAAGGCGCGCGTTTACTATTCGCAATGAGGCGCGATGATGGCTTTGGTCATCAAATACTCGTAAAAGTCTACTCTGGTCACTCTCGGTGTGGAATTCCTGTTATAATCTGGGTTCATGTTGGGTTGGGCATCTGTATTTCACACACGGTATCTCATATGCACATGTTTATTGACTTATCTGCTATCCTGTCATAAATTTATTTGTCTCCTTGACTATAAACTATACTGGATGTTATATAGTATGTGTTGTGGTGAATTTTGTGCTAAGAGATTAGTTAGAAGGTTAGAGTGTTTTACTTCGAAGCCTTGGCTCATGGCATTCGTGCCACAGATGAGGAGGAGTTCTTGGAGGAAGTCATCCCAGAGGGAGAAGAAGAATTTGAAGAACATGGTGAGTTCCAAGAGCACGTGGATTCCCCTGATGCATTTTGAGGAGTCGAGACCTCTTCTTTTGTTCTTATATTCAGTTCTCTCGTGTTTAGTGTAAGTCTTGAAATTTCTTAGTAAATACGATCTGATCGTGGAGGTGAATACCTCTCTAGGGAGTTTAGGAACTACTTATCGAAACATGGGATAACATCCCAGTTATCTGCACCAGGTATACCTCAGCAGAATGGTGTAGTGAAAAGAAGAAATAGATCCCTTAAGGAGATGGTGAGGCTCATGATGTGTTATTCAGATTTACCGCATTCATTTTGGGGGTATGCATTAGAAACGGCGGCATATATTCTGAATTTGGTGCCTACTAAGGCAATTCCCGGAACCCCCTTAGAATTATGGACTAGGCGTAAGCCAAGTCTTAAACACTTCCGGATATGGGGTTGCCCAACACGTGTTAGTGAGAGATGCAAGTATGGTGGAACCAAAGGCAGATGTCTATTTCTTTGTAGGATACCCTAAAAGAAATAAAGGTGGTTTATTTTATGATCCTAAGAGTCAGAAGGTATTTGTTAGCACAAATGCTAGATTCTTGAAAGAGGATTATGTAATAAATCACAAACTCCGGTCAGAAGTTGTTCTTGAAGAGGTGAGGAATGAAAATTTAGTACAACCAGAAAACATACCTAATGAACAGAATGAGATACCACCTATCGTGAGTACACAGAAGGAGCTTTGTCATAGTGGGAGGGTTGTTCGTCAACCTGAGAGGTTCATGTTCTTGGGAGAATCTTACGACAAGATCCCGGAAGAACATGATACCGAACCTAGAAACTATAATGAAGCACTGCAAGACAAGGATGCAGAATTATGGTAAAAGGCTATGAAATCTGAGATAGAGTTCATGTACTCTAATCAGGTCTAGGAGCTTTTGGATCCATTAGATGGGATAAAACCCATCGGGTGCAAATGGATCTTCAAGAAAAAGAGAGGAGTGGATGGGAAGGTGAAAACCTTCAAAGTTAGGCTTATTGCGAAGGGGTTTACTCAGAAAGAAGGGTTCGATTATGAAGAAACCTATTCGTCGGTGGCTATGCTTAAGTCCATTCGGATTCTCTTATCCATTGTTGCTCATCTCGATTATGAGATTTGGCAAATGGACGTCAAGACGGCATTCCTTAACGGGAGTCTTGACGAGAGCATCT
>JAULJZ010181910.1:0-22310 GCA_032270985.1 Heliamphora pulchella | reverse complement strand
ACATAAGAAAGCCTCGGGCGACCCATTCGTAGTGGCGAGGCTCGGTGCACTGGAAGTGTCGGAAGCGGTCGAAGAACCAGGTGTATTTGACTCGATCTCTATCCATCTGTGCCAGAATAGCCCCGAGAAAATACATTAGGGCGTCAGCAGACTGCGCAATGGTGGGAACGAATGGGATGGAAGCTCCTCCAACTCGAATGCCGGTAATGAGGGCAAAGTCCAGAGGTGTCAGAGTAGCCTCGAAGGTGGTGAAATAGAAGGTGTTAGTGGTATTCCACCACCGCTCAGCCAGGGCTGCCAGCCATACCCAATCATTGATCATCCTACCCAGCAGGGGTATGAAGCGAGTAAAGCCGGAGGCATCGACATAAGCCCGGCTAGGAGCAGGGAGGGCATCATACCACTCCAACACCTCCCCGGGGCAGAACCTCCGAAGCCCAGGACATAATGACCAGCATGTAAAAGAAGATAGATAGAGAACATATAAAGAACAAATCGAGCAAGCAAAGTGCAGAAAATATCTGAAGGCAAAGCCCTAGGAAACTAGGCGCCCTAACCCTTGGTTCGTATGCAAGTGACGACCCTTCGGTTTCTTTCAAACCCTAAGAAACTAGGCACCCTAACCTTAGATTCGTGATTCCTAGTAACTCTAAGCCCTGGTGCACCAAGTAAATTTCTATCATTCTATACTGATTTTCTTCCCAAGTATATAAAAAAATCTCCCTTTTTACATTTGTGTTTTGCCCCATAGGATTAATTTTCTAGAAATTTTTGAAAATTGGCCCAAATCATAACAAAAACAAAAAAATAATAATAAATAATAACAAAAGAAAACAAAAATCTTTCTAAAATATTTGAGATTTTTTAGCATTTTTCGAAAATTTCTAGGGTTTTCTTAAAAATTTCTAAAATTTTTCTCAAATTTATAAAATTTTCTAAAATTTTTTAGGATTTTCTTAAAATTTTTCTTAAATTTCTAAGATTTTCTAAAAACTTCTAGGATTTTCTTAAAATTTTCCTTAAATGTTTAGGATTTTTTTAAAATTTTCCTCAAACTTCTAAAATTTTCTAAGATTTTCTAGAATTCTCTAAAAATTTTCCTCAAACTTCTTAAAATTTTCCTCAAACTTCTAAATTTTTTAAAGATTTTTTAGGAATTTCTAAAAATTTTCCTTAAATTTCTAAAAATTTTCCTCAAATTTCTAAGTTTTCTAAAAATGTCTAGAATTTTCTTAAAATTTTTTTCAAATTTCTAGAATTTTCGAAAAAAAATTTTCCCTCAGATTTATAGGATTTTCTAAAAATTTATACTATTTTTTATAAATTTTTCTCGATTTTCTAAAAATTTTCTTACAATTTTTTCAAAATTTTATAGGATTTGTCCCAATTTTCTAAAATTATTTCCAAACTTTTCTAAGGATTCCTAAAATTTTCCTTAAATTTCAAAAGTTTGAAAAAAAAAAAATAATAATAATAATAAAATAAGAATAAAAATAATAATAAAAATAATAATAATTGTTCCAAATTTTAAAGATCTTTGACAAAATTGCCCCTTTTAGATTTCATGCCAAAATAATAAATAAATAAATAAAAAATAAAAACAAAAATTCTCCCCTAGAGTTGTGATTTTCCTCAAAAAAAAAACTCAAGTCTTTTATTTTGTGATTTTCACTCAAAAATTCTAATTATCTCTACTGTTTTAGTCTCCATTGCATAAGTACCCAAAGTTAAGATCAAATTCCATCAAGTCATCATCATCATTCATCAAATACATCAAAATATATCATCAATATCATCATCATCATTCATCACATCATCATATAGGAAATCCTAGGCATGCGTCTACGTTTGAGATATTTCATGTTCTGGTATTAAAACAAGTAAGGATGGGGTACTTACCAATGGGCGTCGACGAGACATTTGGTGGTCGGGCTCTCGCAGAAGAATGTCGGTGGCAATTGCATCATCAGGAGGCTCGTAGCGTCTCATCCCGCGCGGAACCACACAATGGTGCATAGGTGTGCGGGTCGAAGGGCGCCGGATGACCATCTCCAGCATCAAAATCCAAAAAGCAAGCAATCTCAGCCTCAGCAACAGCATCTGCAATCGCCTAGGCCGTAGCAACTGCTCGCGCTTCCTCAGCAATGCGACGGGAGGCAAGCTCCGCCTCGAGCACAAGGGCATCCATCGCAGCAGTGGGCTGCGTGGAAGTGACCCCGCTAGCGGAGGGGTCCCGTCGTGCCCCCGAGTCAACATCTCCATGGCCTTGGTCCGCCATTAAGAGAAATGGGATCACAAACAAAAGAGTAAACATTGTGAAGCTGAAAGACAAAGAGGAAGCGAGGAAGAGCTGGGGAGAGTCTAAGAGCGTTAGAGAGAGAGAGAGTAAAGTGTACGAATGAACCAGACCCACGCAACCCTGGGAGGTTTATGTGCGCTTGGAGTTGGCGGTCGCCACTTCCAAAGTGAGCGACTTCCATGACAGTGAAGAGGCACATGGCGACTGCCATGACGTAGGGGTTTTTACCCGGCAACCGCCATGTCAGAGGGTTTTTGTCTTGGCAACCGCCAGGTCTCCAAAAGTCACATCGTGTCAGTTCGTCATTATGACATTTTAGGGTTTCGAAAGGGGTTGTTTGGGGCTCTTTATATATGTTTTTCTTTGTGTGCATCTATTTTATTAATGCAAGTTTTTCTCTTTACTTTATTAGCAAAAATAATTTTTAGAAAACATAAAATTTTTAATTTATTTTATTATTTTCTAAAAATGACTTTTGGAGCTTTGCAAAAATAAATTTTATAATCTCAGGTGCTGTTAAAAATACTTCGAGAAAATCTTGTGTGTTTTAGAAATAATTCCAAAAATAATTATGTGTGCTTTAAACCCTTATCTTTCGAAGATGTTTTCTCCTTTCGATAAATCTAGTTTTTAGCCATAACTTGGCTTTTAACTCGCGACCCGTTCCGAACTCTTCGGTCCTAACTCGATCTATTAAGTCGCGGTTATCCTTCCCGATAAATTTAATTTTAAGCCGCAATTTGACTTTTAATTATTTTTATCCCTCGTTTCAAATTATTACGTCTTAACTCGACCTATAAGTTTGATATTTTGACTTGGTCCTCCTCATGACCCTAAACTGACTCGTCGGTCCTCCTTAAGATCATAAACTGACTCGTCGATCCTCCTCATGACCATAAACTGACTCCTCGGTCCTCCTCATGACCTTAAACTGACTCGTCGGTCCTCCTCATGACCCTAAACTGACTCGGTCCTCCTCATGACCCTAAACTGACTCGTCGGTCCTCCTCATGACCCTAAAATGACTCATCGGTCCTCCTTATGACCCTAAACTGACTCCTCGGTCCTCCTCATGACTCTAAACTGATTCCTCGGTCCTACTCACGACCCTAAACTGACTCCTCGGTCCTCCTCATGACCCTAAACTAACTCATCGGTCCTCCTCATGACCCTAAACTGACTCTCTAAACTAACTCATCGGTCCTCCTCATGACCCTAAACTGACTCATCGGTCCTCTTCACGACCTTAAACTGACTCGTCGGTGCTCCTCATGACTCTAAACTGACTCATTGGTCCTCCTCACGACCCTAAGCTGACTCGTTGGTCCTCCTCATAACCCTAAACTGATTCATTGGTCCTCTTCATGACCCTAAACTGACTCCACGGTCCTCCTCATGACCCTAAACTGACTCGTCGATCCTCTTCAAGACCATAAACTGACTCGTCGGTTCTCCTAAAGACCATAAACTGGCTCGTCGGTCCTCCTTATGAAGTAACTCGTGTTTGCATTACACTATACCTATCTGCATCATGTAAGCATTTATTCATGTTAGCATCTGCATCGTGCTTCTTATCATTGTCTTTGCATTTTGCCCCATGAACTATGTTCTGGTCTGAGCCCTAGCAAAAGGGGTATGTAGGCAGCTTGATAAAAATTTAGGTAGACCAACATAATTTGCATGCTTATGTGTTTGTGGCCTAAGATTGACGGCTTAGTCAAATGGTTGTTGTCTCTGGGTCTTTGATATAACCTGCTTCACGCGTTGCTATGCAAGTTATATCAAAGAGCGGCAACTGTAGACACTCCAATTTGACCCCGCCCAATCTTAGGTGAATCCGAAGATGAAAACAGGTGGAATAGTGCCTTGATACAATCCTCGGGAAGTGATCTACGCCCGGTATTTGAACCCAGAACCTTCAAACCAATGAAATTTTAACGAACCATCGAAACTTGCTGCTCAAGTAAGGCAACCGCCAACTCACATTCTGGAAACCGCCATAGAACTTTGTGAAAACCCTAGCCAAAAGTGGCGATCGCCATCTTTCATCATGAAGACCGCCAGCTTCCATAGTGGTGACCGCCATAGAACTTTGTGGAACCTTTCAAAAACATGACGACCGCCATCTTTCTTCATGGCGACTGCCAACTTCAAATGGCTTGACGTGTCTCAAAACGTGGCAACACCTAAGTGGTTGAAGAATTCTATAAATACTGTACCCTAACGTATGTTTTTAGTACGAATTTTGAGTGAGAGAGATTCTGCCGATACATCGAATGATCCCGAGCCCCGACGTCGAAACCCTGCCGAAATACCGAGTCCCGAACCTCCGATGCCTTTTAATTGAAGTCTTAGTTTGGAATCAGCACCCGAGGATTGAAGCACATTCCCCAATTTGAGGATTCTACGATTCAGGTACTTCGTTTAGATCCCCGGTCTTTCTAACTCCAATTCTTCTCTTTTGGGGTGACTAGGTTAAGATTCAATTTCAATTTGCATGTTCTTTCATTTACATAGTTAATCTTGTTTATTTCATATAACTTAATTATTTTTCTCACTTCTTTAATTGTTAATTCTTTCTCACTCACACCTAGCACATTATAATTTTCTTTTGTATTCACTAAATGGTGCTAACATATTTTGGTAATTACAATTCAATAATATTATTAATTGTTGTAATAATGCATCAACATTTATGTAAATGTAGTAATTAATACTACATTTCACATTTAAGATAAATAGTTATTTTTAATTTATTTTATCTTTCTAGCATTAGTTTAATTTTCTAGCATCTATTTAGTTTACTCTTAATAGTAGTCTAATTCATTTTCTTTTCTTGTAACATTAGTGTTCCATTTTATTTTTGGTTTAATATTCTTTCATTAGTCTTTATTTTTCATTTTCTTCTTTTCTCTAGTAGTGTAATTTTTCTTTTTCTAGCATCTTATTTCCTTTCTTATAATGTAGTTTTATTTTTTTTTTCTAATGCTAATGCTCTCTTCTATTTTTCTTTTAGCTTAATTTTTTTTTTCTATTTTCTTTTTTTTTCTTTTATTAGTGTAATTTTTTTTTTAATCTTTTATTTTCTTAGCTTTAATAAAATTCCATTTAGCATTTCTTTTCTTGTAATATTAGTATTCATTTTTCTTATAAGAATCCATTTTCTTTTTCTGTGATCTTATTTTCTTTTATCTTCATTTTCTTTTTATTTTGCTAAAATCAAAAATCACAAAAAGGCTTTTAAGCTAATTTTCTTTTTTTTTAGTAGTCCATAATTTTCTCCCATAAAAATACTCCATTATTCTTTTCATTTCTTCTATTTTCTTCTCTTTTAAAATATAAAAGTGTTAATAACTAAATTTTCTTAACTTGTCTTCTATAATATTTTTCTTTTCTTTTCTTCTATTAACAACAAAAAGCACAAAAATATAAAGACATCTTTTAATGTTCTTTTATTCTTCTTATTTTCATCTTTTATGTAAATAATTAGATTTTCTTTTTAATAGCATTTTCTACCCTTTATATCTTGTCAAATCATTTTCTTTTCTTTTAAATATTTAAAAACTCTTATTTTAAATTTCTTTGTTAAATAGGCTTTTTTTAGCATTTTTTCTCTTTTATGTATTTCTCATTTCTTTATTGATTTATCATGTTAATGTTAACCTAATTAATTTTGCTGATATGCAAATTTTAGTTTCTTTATTTGAAAGTATGCTTAGGATAGTTTAATTTTTTATTTGTAGCAAATTCATATTTAAGTAGTTTTTCTAATTTCTCGCACTTTTTTATTGTTTTAACCAAATCATGCTAGTTAGGTTGTTTCAATATTATTACATGTGGGTATGTGTTTCATGTATCCTTTAGATAGAAATTGCATGTCATAGGACTTGAAATTTTTTTTCTTCTTTTGACACTTATTCGTTTTGGAATACTATGTACATATTTTATGTATTTTCTATATTTAATTTTGGATGTTCTCCCTTTGCCTCTATTTTCTTTATTTGCATGCATTTGAGAAATTCTATTAAAGAACCAATGATGATTAGTAGAGGCCAGCTTTACGGTAGGGCGAACGGGGTGCCTAACACCTTTTCCGATTCGTACCTTAGCTCCCAAACCCTTTTTCTCTGGTTAAACGTTTTAAAGATCAATAGCCATTTTTGTTTTTCTTTGTTTTTCTCAAAAACTAAGTGGCGACTCTATTTTCAACAAAAGGAGTTTTTAAAATTTGGCTTTCAAGGTGTTTAAAATATTTTTCAAAACATCTTTGACTTTCCTTATTTTTGACCCCTAAATCCCAATGCCACAATGGGCATGGGGGGTTGTGTCTTGAAGTGATGTGGCATGCCATTTGGCGTTCGATCAACTACTTTGGGGTTCGAAATAGAAAAGCGTTTGGCCGACATTTTTTCTATGAGAAATCTAGATTAGTTGCCTAAATTTTTGCGTTACTCTAAGGTTTTTCCTCGGTATGTGAATATGTGTTGGTGTGATGTGCCTAGGTGGTGAGTAGTGTGTTAGCTTGGCTTTAGAAGGTTAAGTTGAGTTTAACCTAGCCAACTTGTGATATCTTAGTTATAGGAGTTATGCCTGTGGGGCTAGGATGAGTTGTGGTCTAGATGGTGGTGTGGGTTGTGGAAGTGCGACCCAGTGATCAGTGATTGTGGTGGATGTAAGCTCGTGAGATGAGCATTAATTGTTTGGAGTGTATTGTACACATGTTAGTTGGGGGTGACCGTAGTTAGTTGCCCGTTGTGTGTTGTGCTTCCCGTAGCCTGACGAATAAGTATGGTAGGGTGTTTAAAACCTTTTGGAGGTTGTTTATTGTGGTTGGATATGAGGTGTGGTTTTGGGCATGTTGAGGATTATGTACGTCATGAGCTGTGCTATGTCTTAAGCTGTGCTATGTCTTAAGCCGTGCTATGTTATAAGTTGTGTGTCCCGAGACTGAGAATGGACGGGAGCATAGTGGATGAGTGCATAGTGGACAGGAGCGTAATAATTTTTGGCCTATGGTGTGTTAGAAAGTCTGGGCTTAGACAGTGTTTAGGAATGTCTCTTACCCTATGGGGTGTTATTGGTAGCTATAGTGGTGCCAGATAGTTTTGAGAGTCTATTGATGACCCTTGAGTTTTTTTTGAAGCATATTGCTAAGTTTCACCCTTTAATATGAGTCGAGAGTTGTACAATGATGAGTATGTGGGTTAGAGATGTTGTCGATGGATTAATTCTCGAGTGATATACATGTATGTATGGTGAGATGTATATCGGTGGTACTTATGATGTGGTGAATGATGATCCGAGGTTGTTTGGGAAGTTTCACGGAGTAGAGTTTTGTGGCTTGGGTTGTCGTTTTCAAGATTAGAAGACTATGTGGAATACATGGTGTTTGGTAAGAATGTGAGTGTGATTGTGTGAGACTTGTGGGGCATGTGATAGATGTTGTTGGTATAGTTGACTCGATTGTTTTAGGACGATGTGTTGATGAGTAGAGATCCCTTAAGGGGATGATGGCGGTGGTCAGTATCTGGCTTAAGGCCTAGATGTGGTGGTGCTGTTTTACCCTTAGGGGTGAGTGATAGGGTGGTGCCATTTGGTCTAGAGTTGGTAGACGAGGTTTGTTTTGTTCGTGTTGCGTGTAGTTGCTTTCATGTTCAGATAACTATGTGCTGGCGGTACACGTGTAGTGACATAAGAGACAGGTGTTCTCGATTGAACGTTTTATGTTTTTTGATGGGTGTACTGGAGCTGGGAGCTCAAGATTGTGGCGTGGTTTTTGCCTACCCATTTGGTTGTGGCCTACCTAATGGGAATCAAGTTGGTGTGACGTGACCCCGTGAGGAGATGTCCTAAAGTGATGCGAGTATGTGTGGTGTTATGCCTTGGTGGTTAACTGGTGAGGGTCTTGTGAATGCGTGCGATGCATCGTTGGGATGTGAAGGAGTGAGCGATAGTTAATGTGCTTGAGTAGAGATCTAAGTGTGAAGACCCAGTGTGACGAGTGGTATACTCATTGTGAATGGTGGCCGATAATGTTTGTATTATGATGTACAATGTCTTTACAAGGACTAGTGGTTAACTTTCTCTTAAACCGAGGGTGTGATGGTTTCCCTAAAAGGTAGTGATGTTAAGTAAGAGCTTAGAGTTGACTCATGATTTCTCTAGGAAGATAGATGTTTCATAATTGGTTATCTAGTGTGATTGTTCTTCCTTGGTGGTAATTAAATGTTAGGATCATATGAGTGTGGATTCATTTGCCCGTGGTTCCTTGAAGAGCCTATTTTCTTTACCTTGTGAACCCGAGCGTTTGGGTGATGTTTTTGGAAATGTAGTCTGATTTGTACGAAATGTTGGTAGCTTTAACTCTCGTTGAATGAGATCCATAAGGGAGTTCAGTGATTGAGTTGTTTACGTGGTGAGTTCTTGAGTATCGGTTTGGGTTCATTTGGCGTCTAAACGGTCATGTGGAGTTGGTGTTTGAATTTTGTTTGTGGTAGCGATGTAAGTCGTAAGGAGTCGTTTTAAAAAAAAACGTTTGTGGTGTGGCCCTTTGGAGCAAGCTTGTTTGTTTAGATCGGTATGTGAACGTTATTTGTATAGGGAAAAAGTTTTTTCGTGGGTATGTGTGGACTTTGTGTATGAGTGGTTGAGGAACAATGTAGTTCCATTGGCTCCGGTGGAGTTGCATAATAGCATAGCGCGAGTACGAAGGAGTAAGTGTTTGGGTGAGAACAGAGAAAACGTAAGGGAGGGTGTGTGAAGTAAGTTGCGTGATTCCGGGTGATCTTCTCTGAGAAGATCGAATGTTGTGATGAGTTGTGTGTGAAATAGAAAAAGTAAAGTGAGAAGAGTGGTTCGATTATTTGGCAGGAAAGCACGAATGTATAAGATAGTATTGATGAGTGGGGTAATATAATTACGGAAGATCAATAATTGCCTAGTTTGGGGCGTTGTAAACTCGAGAGATCGATGGGTATGTGTATGGCGTCATGACTAGGGATATGATTCAGTTTGTATAGGTAGGTGTGTACCTGTGAGGTGTTTGAATCGTGTGGTGTGCTTAGCCCTAGTGACTCATGGAGTTCAGGTGGCGATGTTAGTTTTGATGGTTAAAGTACTAGAGTGATGTAATGCAAGTAGTGATGTGGTTTCGAGTTTGTGGTTGTTTGTTGGTCATAAGGGTATGGGCGATCTTTAGGGTAACGTGTGTAACCCTTATGAACAACATCAGAGTTTGGCAACGTGTGTTTGGGTTAACAGAGTAGTGCTTGGTATATATTGGGAAAACCTTAGCGGTGATAGTCCCCGTGTGTTTAGTTTGATTTTAAGTTTGGGTTGAGGATGTTTACTCTTCGAGAATGTGTATGTGGTGTGAGATGGTGGTCATGCAGGGAATGTCGGTGACTAATGTAGGAGTGGTTGACTCCAGCTCTGGTGTTGAGTTTTGTCCTGTGTAGAGACCTGACCCATTTTAATTTAAAACGTTTAAGTGTTGATTTTGGGTAACAATTGACGTCGTGTTGAACGATGAACCGTTTTAGATTGGTCAAGCCCGGTATAAGTACAACTTTGCGATAGGTCCGATGATATATGGATGATTCTAATATTTGCGAAATATTAGTATTCTAAAGTTAAGCCTGATGTTAGTGTGCCACTTTTGGGGACAAAGGCGTGTTAGCATCCTTATTACGATACGATGTTATAATCTCCTGTATTAGAAATTTTGAGTGCTCTTCTGGAAAATTGTTACTATAGACGCAGCTGTTTTTGGTGTAACTTTGAGTCATATCATCTCAAAAGAATAATCAGGATTGCGGATTAAGAGAGATGCTGTGTAGACCGAACGATTAGCAAATTATGTGGAAAGATATTATGATTAAGGAGAAGTTTGATGTAATGTTACCATGCGATAAAGGAAATAATAGGGAAGCGAGAGTATGGAATTTATTTCAATTATCTAAGGGGTGATGTGAGATGAATTTCGGGGACGAAATTCCCAAAGGGGTGAAAGTTGTAACGACTCGATAAGTGTTTATTTTGTTATTTCATGTTTTCGGTTAAAGGAGGAGACATAATTAAGTTTGGGCGTGGGTGCTATAGAATTTTGTTCGTTAACGGTTGAATTAATGATATGTGGATTGAAATTGGGGTACATGATAATGAATAATGTTAATATGGGTATGTTAAAAAAAATTCGAAATAATAAAATCTGAGCAAAGTTGGAAGTTTGAGTTGAGTTTTTGGGAACTTCATAGAATTCAGCTTCAGGGGTCAAGCGATGGTCTGTCCGCTCGAGCGGATTATCGAGAAATGTTTGGAATAATCTCGAACCTTGGAGAAAGTTGGGGGCCTTTATTTAAAACCCATGCCCACATAACCCACGTGAGACACCCTCCCCCCTCATTTGTGTTTCTTCTTCTCCTCCTCTCTTCTTCTTCCTCTCCTAGAGAGAGAAACCCAAATCCCTCATGAAACCTTAACCCTCCACCATGGAAATGGAATATTGAAGCTAGATTGGAAGTGTACAAGCGTGGAGATCAAGCTTTAGAGCAAGGAGGTGGAAGATTGAGCACCAAGGGGGCAAGAATACACATAATCCAAACCCTAGGAGGAGAGATTTGATGAAATCTCAAGGTTTTGAGCAATCTAAGGTAGGATTTAGACTATCTCTTGTGTTTTGTGTTGATTTGAGTTGATATTTTGGTTCTGCGAGTAAAATCTAGTTGATTTCATGCATGATTGAAGAATTGATAGGGTTGTGTGTGTGTGGGTTGAGTTAGGAATGTTTGATTACATGAATGAGTTGGGTTTTACAAAAATTAGAGTTTTTGAGAAATGGTTAACCATGATTTTGAGAATTTATTGCATAAAAGGGGTTTAAGATACTTGAGATTCTATGTTTTGGGATGGAAGTAGGGATTGGAAGCTTGATTGTGAATGTTTAAGTGTATTGGGGGTTTAAAACTCAAAATAGGAGAAGTTTTGGGGTTTTCTCGGACTGTAATGCACTCGAACGGAGCCCAGTCTGCTTGAGCCATCTCATGGCTGAGAGTTTGGGTGCTCGAGCGCCCCTTCGTCCACTCGAGCGGACTGGCTGCGCTAGGCCAAGTTCAACTGATCATATCTCCCGCATTCGGACTCTGAATTGGGTCATTATTGTACTCAAACTGAAGTCCCAAAAGTCTTCTTTCCAATGACACTACTCTCATAACAAATTTTCATTTGTAGAAAAAGTTATGACTAAAATAGTGGGGCAATGTCAGATTTTCTTAACTATTTTTTGCCCGTTTTTAGCCGAATGTCATGGAAAAGATTATTTTCATCATCATTGGACTTTTTATCAAATTTCTTGTCCCTTGGACTATGGATACACCTATATAAATATATTTGGGTTGGGATGCATGTGTTAGACTTGTAGGTTTGATTTTACGATGAAAGTGGATTTTCTACATACAATGATGGTTTTGAAAGAATAATAATGGATATTTGAGGGTTTGTGGTATGGCATGGTCATCATTTAAAATTCTAAGCATTTAGAAGGAAAACATGAGTTTCAAACTAGTATATGTGTCTATGATGGGTATATTCCATTTTCTTCAAACGACATGAAATGTGTGAGCTGGATTAATGGATTGGATTTTATGAAAGTTTTGGGTTTTCTAATTAGAATGGAAATTTTGAAAAGAGGGAATGGATGCTTGAAGGTTTTATTTAAAGCTAACTAAATCTAAGTTTGTGAAAGGGGGTTGTTAAAGGTTTAATCGTGTGCGTATACGATGGGTGCATTCCACTTGTTTAAATATGTCGTTTCCCATCAAGCAAGTTATATACTGTTGAAAGCTATGAGAAATTGGATATTGAAGATGATAAGATATATAATTGAAATTGAGAATTTGTTAATTGAGGTGTATGATGCATGTGACTTGAAAAGAGAGATTTCATACTAAAACGGAATGTGATTTGGAAATGAAATGGGAAACTCAATATTGGAATTGAAATGACAATATGGGAATTCAAATTGGGAGAGGAATCGGTTGTGGGATTGGACTCTCGGATTGTAAAAAAATGATTGGGAGAGGAACCGGTTGTAGGATTGGACTCCCGAATTGTGAAAATGATAGTAATTAACGAATAATGAACCGAGTATGAATTGATGTGAATTAAGTTGGGCTTGCACAGCTCCGCGTTGAAAGACCGAAAAGTTGCTCAAGATAGGGACCACATGCCCACGAGTTAGCCCCTGAAATGTGGTGGTTGTGTCGTGATGAGTTATAGAGCGACCCATTCCACAGCGGCTTCATGTAGCATATTGGGGGCAATGGGATGATGTTTTTATAAGCTGCATCCGGCACTGGTTGATTGGTTGTGATACGATTTTATGAGAAACCGAGTAATGAGAATGTAATACGGTTTTGTGAGAAATTGGGTAATGAGAAAGTAATACGGATAACGTGAAAGAACGGAATGTTTTGAAAAAGGCTCAATGAATGTGAATGATAAAATAAATGAGTTGAATCTTATGTTGTTATGTTCTATATTGCTTTCGTATAGAATTAATTTTTGCGCGGAGAGGACGAAGCCGTGGTCGAGACTATGGCCGTGGTTTAGGCCAAGGGGATGTGCCAATCCCTAATGTTGGGGATGCTAATGCTCCCCAAGGATCGGTAGATGGGGTAGGGTTGCTACATGAGATGGTGGGTTCCATCTGTCAGCTAGCCGAGGCCGCTAGGAGAAGGGCGAGAGTACTCGAGCTGAGGGCAACTGTTGTGATGCGGGAGTTCCGACGTCTTGACCATCCTTCCTTTGTTGGGAATCCTGATCCTAAGGTGGCCACGGAATGGCTAGAGCTTATGACGAGGATTATAGATACATTACAGATAGTCGAGGATGACTTGAGGGTTGCATTTGCCACTTTTCAACTGAAGGGAGACGCCCACGAATGGTGGAAATTTGCCAGAACTACCGTGGATAGAACATGGGCAACTTTTGCGAGAAATACTTTTTTGACTCCTCAAAGGACCTATATCGGGAGTAATTTCTTTCTCTCACCCAAGGAGTTATGACTATGGTTCAATACGAGGCAGAGTTCACTAGCTTGTCCCGTTTTTCATAGGCAGTTGTACCTACAGATGAATTGCGTGCAAAGAGGTTTGAGAGGGATTTGAGACCCGCGATTAAAGATTGAGTGGCAGCATTGAGGATGCACGTATTTACGAATTTGGTGGAGTTAGCCATCACCATCGAAAATACCTTGAATAAACACGAAGGGCTAGAGAGAGCAGAACCCAGCAAGGTGGAGGAGGTGGGCAATTTGAGGGGCGCAAAAATAAGCGACAGAGGTCAGCCAATCCTAATTCTCATCATGCAGGATCATATCAGAAGTAGTTTTTTGCACCAGCATCCTCGGTAGCTTCATTAGAGAGGTCGGAGAGAGGGAGCTCATCTGTTATCGGTGCAGGCAACCAGGGCATTGTGTGTCGAATTGTCTGCAAAAAAGGCAGTTCTAGAGTTCAGTACCTATTTAGCCTCAGGGGAGAGAGCCACCAGTTTGTTTTGGGTGTGGCCAGCTGGGATATTTTTGTAGGAGTTATCCTTAGGGAGGGAGTGAACAGAGCACGACAGGTGCACCAGTTGTTTAGTCTGCACAGGGACGATAAGCATATCAACAGTAGCAGCAACCAGTAGCTTAGACTTCTAGGGTTACGGAAGGGGGTCCCTCAGTTCAATCAGTGCAATAACCTGCAGTGCAGAACTATGGTGGACAGACCAGGGGACCGCAGGGCCGAGTGTATAGCCTCACAGATCTCAATTCCTCCAAGGCACTGGTTGTTCCTGATGTTGTAGCGACGACCTTAGTTATTAGAGGTACTCTCTTAGTGTACAAATCATGGGCCAGTGTTCTCTTCGACATAAGAGCATCGCATTCTTTTATATCATCCACTTTTGCATCTGCTTTGGGGTTGGAGATAGATTTATTGGGTAGCAAGCTGTGTGTAGAGACCCCGGTCAGTGGGAACGTGGTGTTGGGACGAGTCTGTAGATCCTGTGAGTTAGAGGTTGCTGGCCGCTGTTTAGAGTTCGATTTCATCATTCACGACATGACCACATTTAATGTCATCCTAGGGATAGATTGGCTGACCACCTATCATGCCTTTATCGATTTATACACCTGAAGGTGATTATTTTTGTTTCATGGGTGATCGGGACGATGGTTTGGTTCCCATGCCTGGTATTGTGTGAAACTGAGGAAATATTAGTTTCCTCTTTTCTGCTCTCAAGTTAGATGAGGCTGTTGGGGTTTGAAGAGAATTTTCCCCTATGGTTTGCGACTATCTAGAGTCTTCCCTGACGATCTTTTTGAGTTGCCACCGAGTCGTGAGGTAAAGTTTTCTATCGATCTTGTTCTGGGATCTACCCCTATTTCGATGTCGTCTTATCATTTTGCACTAGCAAAGCTGCGAGAGCTTAAGGTACAGCTTCAAGAGTTGCTTGATAAGGGATTTGTACGCCTGAATACATTGTCATAGGGAGCTCTGGCCTAGTTTTCCAAGAAGAAGGATGGATCCTTGAGATTCTGTATTGACTATCAGAAGCTGAATCAGGTAACAGTGAAAAACAAGTATCCTATGCCAAGGATTGATGACTTGTTTGATCAATTAAAGGGTTCATGCTGCTTTTCTAAGATTGATTTGAGATCGAGATATCACCAGTTGAGGATCCGGGAAGAGGATATAGCGAAGATCACCTGCCAAACTTGTTATGGTCACTGCGAGTTTCTAGTTATGTCGTTCAGTTTAACGAACGCTCTTGCAACATTCATGGACTTGATGAACTGCATATTCCACCTGTGTCGGGCTATAAAATGGGTAGTTATCCATTGGGCCTCACATGGCCCGATTGTGATGACTATGCCTGGGTCTATAGGTGTCGTCCGAATTTTAGTACTTAATTAAATCAATAATCGAATTGGGTTGGTAAACCATAATTGAATGATATGGATGAGTTGAGAATTGGAAAAAACCTTGGGTTTGTTTGGGAATGGTATGGTGTCATGTTGTAATGGTTGAATGTGAATTGGGAGTGAACATTAAACCACAGTTTTGGTAAATGAAAAATTGGTTATGTGAAAGAAATTTGGTTTTGGAAAACGGAATTAGTTTTTGGTGAAAACTATATTGCATCTGGCATAACCATCTTCGCATGTCATGCATATGTTCATTCCTAGTCTATTTCCTAGGACTTGGTTTTTTGTAAAAACTAAGTCCTAGGAATGAACATATGCATGACATGCGAAGATAGTTATTTTTTAAGTTAGGCTTGACTTGTGGACTTTCTTTTTAATTTTTGTGAGCCTAAATTAAAAAATTTAGCCTTACTTGAATTGGGTCATTCTTCCTAGTTAGGCCTCTTTCCTAGTCTTGGATCTTGTGTGTGTTTAGGCTTTAGTGAAAAAAATGGACCATATCTAACCTTTGGGCCAAACTTTCTACCCTGTTCTTCAAACTCTTCTTCTCCCTCTGGGACGACTTCCTCCAAGAACTCCTCCCTACCGGTGGCACGAATGCCATGAGCCAATGCCCAGAAGCAAAACACTCTAGCCTTTTAACTAATCTCACGGCACAAAATTCACCGTAACACATACCATAAAACACCCAGTACAGATTATAGTCAGGGAGACGGTCAAATTTATGACAGGATAGTAGAAAAGTCAATAAACATGTGTGTATGAAATGCAGATGCCCAACCCAAAATGCACCCAAATAAGAAATAGGAATTCCACGTCGGGAATCACCAGAGTAGACTTTATTGGATAAATTGATCACCAAAGCCATCATCGCGCCTCGTTGCAAATAGTAACCACGTCGCCTGACTTCATGCCATAGGTATTTTACTCAATGGCAATGGCGTGGGGGCCGGCCACCTAAATATTCAGCCACCCTTATCCGGGACCAACAATTATATGCGCACAAAACCCACCTTAAGATGCGTGATGCCTTCGCCGGTGTCAACCCAAAGTCTAAGAAGATTTCAAGAGATGTTCACATTATGCAAAGTACCAATATGAGGAATTTAGAACCGCCCAAGGTCAAATTCTAAGGCAATTGGGTGAACATATCATTCTAAGCAAAAATGGTTCAGCATTTACTCCAGATTTTTACCAAAAACTAGCTTCTATTATTCTCGGTTTTGGGGTACCAAATGAAGTCCAAATGAGCCCATTTTTTAGTATGTTCTATCCTAACAAGTTTCCTACAAGTTTCATGTTTAGAGCTAAGGGTAGTCGTTTAACACAAGTTAGACGTTTTGGCCAATTTAAAAAGTAGGTTCTGTAAGCTTCCAAAACTCAACAGAGCCGATTTTGGACAGAGGGTTTGAAATGGTTTTGGGGTATCATCCCGAGGATTTAACGTCTTTTTTTAGGGAACCAAATACTTCAATATGTTAACTACAATGTTCATGTAGACCACTGTTGGAATAGGTCACTAAAAATAGGTGTTTTGGACTATATAAAAATATGTGACAGAATGTTTCTCGGGGACTAAAGATCAACATAGAATTTCAAAGGGTTTTTGACCTTTCAAATATCATTATTGTGTTCTCAGTTTTGGTGGGTAGATGGATATACATGATATCTACAACTTTCATGATTTGACCAAAGTTCGGATCTCACTTTAAAATAGGATTTCTTAGTCAGTAGTGTTGACTGGTCGAGAAATGACACACTTTGGTAAAATTGCAATATCTTGCATTCTGGTTATGAAAATGAGTTGAAACCAACTTTGAATGAAATATAACACAAAAATATAACTATGGACATAAAAATCATACTTAGATCAATTTTATACGTTGAGTTATGTCAATTCAAATCTCTGGACAGAAACATCAAAGTCCTTAAAAATTGAGCCACTTAGGGTTTAGGTCCTCTACTTATGTTATGTCAAATTTTGGTTCTATTTCCTTGCATGCTTGTGTTTCAAACTTAAATATCAAGACTCCAGCACCATTAGAGATCATCAAACTCAAAGATAACAATATACAGCAACATCTCATATCATTCATAATCAAAACAGCCCCTAAGTTTCCAATTACGATGCCTTTTCGATTTGATTTCAGTTCTTGATTTTTAAGGGGCTTAAAGGGCTGTGTTGGGGGATATTTTGAGAGATATTAGATGCAAGGTTTAGAGGTTTTACTTACATGTTTGAGATATCAAAGGATGGTGGAGCATTGATTTGGACTTAGCTTTCGAAAACTTCATCGGTTTCTTCCTTTTCCTCCCTTTCTTCTTCCTCAAACTCACGGAATACTTCAAGAAGAATTGAAGGTCTGGTCCCTCACTCACTTGCACGAAACTTTGAAGGGAACAAGAGGTGTTTGGGCTTAGTTTAAATAGGCAAAGACTAGGGGACAAAGGGGAGACAAAAAGTATAGAAAGTTTCCCTTTTTTCTTCATTTCATTAAATATGATTTGAATTTGATTTAACTTGATTTAATTCTTGGAGGCTAGAATTCCAATTTTGGGAAGATAAAAGTAGCTTGGTGGCTGTTTGGGGGATAAAAACCTGATCCCCCATCAATCAAGGGGTTTGTCTCGGTTTCTATGCCCCTATTGTGCAAGAAAATACATTAAAAGTTAATTTATTGTATCTTTTTTGTTTCTTTACCTACTGAGACTTATTATTTTGATATATTTATGGGAAATATAGTATTTTTATGTATTATCATAGTTTCCATAGTAATTGATTAAATAGATATAGTCTTTTCAGTCAAATTAAGATATTTTGACAACATAGAATTTTTTGACTTATTTCGTTGTGTATGAACTTCAATAATAATTTGTTTACTTTTGTTGACTTATAACACTATATTATTATGTATATTACTTTTTCAACAAGTATGGGATCATCATAATGCTTCATTTAATATATTTCTCATCATTTTATGCTAAATAAAGCAAAAAGTCACTTTTTAGCACATTTTCCAAGGTGGTCGGCCACTAAGGGGTATTTTTGGCATTTTTGATGTTATTTTGTATTTTACCACTTAATTTTACTTAAATCCTTGATTTAAGGTATCCATATGTCAAAATTTGAGTTTTTAAGGCTTTTTGCTGTATTAGCGGCAAAACGGTCATTTTACCCTATTTATGAGAATTCTTGATTTTGAATTCATTATTTCTTGATATATACTTAATTTAGAATGTCAGGAGACTCTCCGGGTGCTAAGGTTTTGTTGCCTAAGTTTTGGATCTTGTTGGGGTTTCCAATTCGAACTTAGGGTGTTCGATTCGAGTTAGGGTTCTGAACTTCTTCTGTGTTTTACGGTCTCGTAGACTATCCGTTACTAACACCAGGGTCTGAGCAGGGTCATTACATGGGTCGTTATCAATAGGGTTGTTACAACTAGGGTTTGTTCCGGGTTGTTACAAACTATCCCCCTTAAACAAATTTCGTCCTCGAAATTTCGCCCCGTACTTCACCGTTTTAAGAATGATTTACTAACATTGTGTCTTCTCGTTTCTCAAAATTGTATCTTTGATTACTTGAGTTGTTCTTTATTGCAGGTATGGATAAGGTCAATCCCATATGTTTAGTACTTAGCGTAAAGGTTGTCTTGCCCTACTGAACACTTTAAACTAATTATTAACAAATCTTCAAGGATCATATAACATAACCAGCTTGCCCCAATAAGATTCGTATCTCTGTCACGTTAGTTAACCTTTTCCCATTAACTGTTGTTTCTAGTTCTGTTGAATCCACTTGAATTTCTTCTCCAGATATAACATGACCTTAAAACATCACCCGGTTCAACTAAAACTCACACTTACCAAGGTTTACAAATAACTTGTACTTTCTCAGGATCTATAAAGAATCTTCAAATGTTTCCTGTGTTCCTCTTCACTCCGAGAATATAACCGAATATCGCTTATCAACACAATTAAAAGTTGGTTTAGAAAGCTTCTAAACACCCGATCCATTTGGTCTATAAACATAGCAGGTACATTCATTAACCCGAACGGATCACCACAAATTCATAATGCTCGTAACAAGTCCTAAAGGCAATCTTGGGTATATCTGACTCCCGTATTTTCAACTCATGGTATCACGACCCCTGTCTATCATTGAGAACACGTTGGCTCCAAAACATAACTTACATCGAGTATGACTTCTACAAGCGATCATATGTCTCTAAACTAGCCCATCACCAAAACTGATTTCAAACAATCTTCATTTTTTGTCTAGAAAAACTATCATTCTACTGAAAACCAGCTCATTATCAGCGTACTCCTATCTACCCCCCTTAAAATAAGATAACCCATTGCATGAATCTCCGATCTTCGATCTCGATGGTCATACTCGTCCTTCGCATGTAGATTCCTTGCAGCTTTCGATCCCGGTAACATCCTAACACGACTTACGATAAGACTCAAGCGTAGAAGATTTTAGTTCTTATAATGTATAGATGATAACTATTAGTAATACAACACATCCTACAGAGCTCCAACGCGACAGAATGCATGATTTCTCATAACCCAAGGCCTAAAGGTTCACTAAACCTAAGCTCTGTTGCCAACTGTGACGCTCCGTCCTCCGGGCACGTCGGGACATACATAAATATAAATAAAGGGATATTCTAGCCATTCATTCATACTTACATACGTTAGTTATTACATCATAAAGGAGTTCTGAACTGTTCAAAGTACTTCAATATTACAGTTTTACCAAGAAATTTTAAAATTACACTAAGCACGAGAGAACTAAATATAAGCATAAAAGCAAAGGTTTTGACTCCTCAGAATGCATCAGCAAAATCCACGTACTCTTGGGACCCACCCTATTCTTCAAGCTCTTCTTCTCCCTTTGGGACGACTTTCTCCAAGAACTCCTTCCTACCTGTGGCACGAATGCCATGAGCCAAGGCCTAGAAGCAAAATACTCTAACCTTCTAACTAATCTCACAGCACAAAATTCACCGCAACACATACCATAAAACACCCAGTACAGTTTATAGTCAAGGAGATGGTCAAATTTATGACAGGATAGCAGATAAGTCAATAAACATGTGTGTATGAAATGCAGATGCCCAACCCAAAATGCACCCAAATAAGAAACAGGAATTCCACGCCGGGAATCACCAGAGTAGACTTTACTGGACAAATTGATCACCAAAGCCATCATCGCGCCTCATTGCGAATAATAACCACGTCGCCTGACTTCATGCCACAGCTATTTTACTCAATGGCAACGGCGTGGGGGCCGGCCACCCAATTATTCAGCCACCCTTATCCGGGACTGACAATTATATGTGCACAAAACCCACCTTAAGATGCGTGATACCTTCGCCGGCGTCAACCCAAAGTCTAAAAAGATTTCAAGAGATGTTCACATTATGCAAAGTACCAATATGAGGAATTTAGAACCGCCCAAACTAGGCTCTCTCCGGACTTACCCAAAGTCCAAGCCATCGAAATCAGAATGCTAGCGACAAACCAATGGTGCCCAACAATAACCGTAAACCATTTCAAACACCGGGGACGCACCCAGGGTGTAAAAACCAATTTTGTAACACTGGGGACACACCCAGGGTGTACAAGGAGAATACATCCTAAAATATTTTCGAAAATGGCAATCAGGAACGCCCTAAACTTAGAACCAAGAAGAGTAATCTCAACACAACCCATCTCAACAACGGTTTACACAAATGGACTCCAATATGCCAGGATGCAAGTGATAATGTCAATGATGTATAATATGGATCTCAAGTGCAACTATTTATAGCATGGCATCAACTAGCATGGCAAGATTCATGGTACAATTTGAAAAGCATAAGGCACAATTCTTAAGATATGATTCAAACATGATAGCAAGAGTTCTAAATCATCATACATTCACTTAAGATACTAATAAACTAATTCAATTCAATCACCATACAAAAACTCGGGTCTCATGGAAAAGGATACTCAATCATGCACTTAACAAATTTTAAGGCCAAAAGTCAAGTATTAAATTAAAAGGGCCAATAAGGTTTTGGGGTGTCTAGACTTGGAATCAAGTTATGTTTTTTATACACCAATTATATAAAAATATATCCTACAATTCTCATGTTTAACGCCAAGGTCAAATCCAAAGGCAATTGGGTGAACATTTCATTCTAAGCAAAAATGGTTCAGCATTTACTCCAGATTTTTACCAAAAACTAGCTTCTGTTGTTCTCAGTTTTGGGGTATCAAATGAAGTTCACATTAGCCCATTTTTTAGTATGTTCTATTTTAACAAGTTTTTTACAATTTTCATGTTTAGAGCTAAGGATAGTTGTTTGAAACAAGTTAGACTTTCTGGGCAATTTATAAAGTAGATTCTGTCAGCCGCCAAAACTCAGTAGTGCCAATTTTGGATAGAGGATTTGAAATGATTTTGGGGTATCATTCCGAGGATTTAAGGTCTTATTTTTGGGAAAAATATATTTCAATATGTTATCTACAATGTTCATGTAGACCACTTTCGGAATAGGTCACTAAAAATAAGTGTTTTGGACTACATAAAAATATGTGACAAAATATTTCTCGGGTACTGAAAATCAACAGAGACTTTCAAAGGGGTTTTGGCCTACCAAATCTCAGTATTTTGTTCTCTTTTTTGGTGGGTAGATGTATGTACAAGTTATCTACAACTTTTACGTTTTGACCAAAGTTCGAATCTCATCTTAAAATAGGGGTCCTTAGTCAGTAGTGTTTACTGATCGAGAAATGACACACTTTTGTAAAATTGCAATATCTTGCGTTCTGGTTGT
Source organism: Heliamphora pulchella (assembly GCA_032270985.1). NCBI lineage: Eukaryota > Viridiplantae > Streptophyta > Magnoliopsida > Ericales > Sarraceniaceae > Heliamphora > Heliamphora pulchella. The sequence continues at coordinate 220 of JAULJZ010181910.1, read as the reverse complement.
GAAAATGAGTTGAAACCAACTTTGAATGAAAGATAACACAAAACTCTAACTATGGACATAAAAATCATACTTAGATCAATTTTCTATATTGAGTTATGTAATTTCAAATCTCAGGATAGAAACATCAAAGTCCTTAAAAATTGAGCCTCTTAGGGTTTAGGTCCTCTACTTATGTTATGTCAAGTTTTGGTTCTATTTCCTTGCATGCTTGTGTTTCAAA
>JAULJZ010181899.1:0-22311 GCA_032270985.1 Heliamphora pulchella | reverse complement strand
GAACTTGTTCTGCAGTCTTGGTATATGAGTGAAAATCACCGATTCAAAGCATGGTATCAGTTTTTCTAGTTCTTGATTGTAGAGAATTAAGGTTAAATCCCTGACCTTTCACTCTCCTCTTGCTTGTGAAACTACCAGTGCTGAGTCTCCAATGACTTTCAATTTCTTTGCCCCTAGTTCTAATGCTACCTCTGATCCAGCTAAACATGCTTCATGCCCAGCCTGATTGTTGGTGACTTCAAAATTGAGCTTTAGAGATAGCGGAACGTGCGATTCATCGAGAGTGACAAGAAGGACTCCTATTCCATAGCCGTATTGATTAGACGCGCCATCAAAATATAGAGACCATTTGTCATCCCCGACTTTCATTAGTTGTTCATCAGGAAACTGGAACTCTGTATCTTCATCTCCTTCGACTGGTTGGTCGGCCAGAAATTCTGCCACCACTCTGTTTTTGACAGATTTTTAGGTAACATATTAGAGATCAAACTCAGATAATAGCAGCAACCATCGAGCCAACCTTCCTGTTATCGTCGGCTTTTTGAATAGGTACTTCAACGGGTCCATCCGAGAGATGATGTTCACTGTGAAAGACAACATGTAGTGCCTTAGTTTTCGGAAAGCCCAAACCAAGGCCCAACATGTCTTCTCCAGCGGCGTGTATCGTATTTCTGACCCGGTCATTTTCTTGCTTAAGTAGTAGACGGGCTTTCCGATTGCAGCTTCTCCTTCTTGTGCAAGCATACATCCCATAGCTGAATCAGTCACTGACAAATAGAGGATAAGTGGTCTGTCAGGTTCGGGAGGAGCTAAAATAGGAGGGTTTTGTAGGTACTGTCGCACAGCATCGAAGACATCTTGGAATTTATGATCCCATTCGAACTTGACTCCTTTCTTTAGCAGACGGAAGAGCGGCTCGCAGGTAGTTATCAGTTTTGCAATGAATCGACTGATAAACTGTATCTTAACCAAAAAGCCTCTAACTTCTCGCTCGGTCTTCGGAGGAGACATTTCCAAAATTGCCTTAATCTTTGAAGGATCAACTTCAATGCCCCGTTGAGTGATCATAAATCCAAGCATTTTTTCGGCAGTGACTCCAAAGGCACATTTCTGTGGGTTGAGTTGCATCTTGTACTTCTGAATTCTTTCAAAACACTGCTGCAGTGATGTGATGTGGCCATTTCGATCCTTGGATTTAACTATCATATCATCTACGTACACCTCAACCTCTTTATCTATCATGTCATGCAGCAGAGTAGTGGCATCCCTTTGATAGGTTGCCCCTGCATCTTTAGACCGAATGGCAGCACACGATAACAGTAGGTCCCCCAGGGTGTGGTGAATGTCGTCTTTTCTCCGTCCTCGGAATCCATTAAAATTTGGTTGTATTTGGAGAAGCCATCCATGAACGACAGCAAGGCATGCCCCGCTGTACTATCTACTAAGACGTCAATGTGTGGTAGTGAAAAATCGTCCTTCGGGCTAGCCTTGTTGAGGTCTCAAAAATCCACGCAGACCCGGATATGACCATCTTTCTTTAACACCGGAGCAATGTTGGCTACCCATTTCGGATACTCGGTTACCATTAGGAATCCAGCGTTGATTTGCTTGGCAACTTATTCTTTGATCTTCAGAGCCCATTCTGGTCGGATTCGCCTTAATTTTTGTTTGACCAGTTTAGCATCAGGGTATAAGGGGATATGGTGCTAGATAATGTCAGGATCAATTCCGAGTATATCCTCGTAAGACCATGCAAATGCATCTTTGAATTCTTTTAATAAAGTTATTAGTTGTTCTTTTTCAACTAAGGATAAAGAAAAACTAATTTGAACATTTTGCGAGTTAATTTTATTATCCAGGTTTATTGACAAAGTTTCTTCAATTATTGGTTGGGCATGCATTTTTTCTTCTCTTTTTATTAAAAGTTTTGTTTCTTCGAAAATATTCCCGTCGAATTCAAATCGTCGAAAAGCGTATGAAATAAATCAAACAAAGCAGAGTAACCAAAAACTCCGTTTATTTCATTAAGAACAGTGAGAATTGCAAACTCGATGGTAAAAGCATGGGGAGGAGCACCAACAGATGTGCCCTCGACTACAGACTCTGACTCAAATTCGAACTCAAGAGAGATGACCTGCTCAGTACAAAACTCGATGGTCCAATTCTTTATTTCTTTTGCAACAGCATTGACAATAAGCTTGGTGCAGTCGGCTGGCGTGCTGAAACCCATCATGAAGCAGTCTGATTCGGTTATACGCAACTAAGTCATATTCTCATTGAACAGCACGCCCAGGTCAGCTCCATCAAACTTGTCAGCCTAGTCCTCTTCCTGAACCTTCCTTTCTTTCTTCTCTCTTTCCATTGTTTCTTCCTCTTCCGTATCAGACAACTGGTGGCTGAAAAAGATCTCCAACCCCAACAACTTTTGATTGGTCTCTTCGTCGACCCACGGTTCCGAAAAGCTACAATACAGAAAATCTTCCCCCTCCTTGACGAAGTACCCACTGAGCGTTCCAGAATAATTGGCCTTTCGTCCCCTTCTAGGCCCTTTCAGATCTTCTTTTGTTGGCTCATACCCAAGACCAAAACTATGCAAAGTCGGCAATTCCTGAATGGATTTCGGGATTCCCTGCAGTTTACGTCCCAATCCCATACCAGGGAAGAAGGACATTTTTCTCATCATCATTAAAGCTCGTGGGTTGACATACCTTTCTTCTTCATTCATCAGCGTCTAAACAGCCTGTGTTTCATCGAACTGAAAGCCACTGAGAAACACATCATCTTCTCTATGCTGAACTTCTAGCAGAGTGGTGCTCTCTTCTCCTTTCGGGGGTGAATACTGTCCTCTCCATGGATAGTTAAAACTGTCCCGTTCTTTATCAATTTTAGTTTTTGGTGAAGGGTAGACAGTACCGCCTAGACACTTGGGTCATGTAGCCACGGCCTGCCCAGCATCACGTTGAAGGAGGCCGGCACATCCAATACGTGGAACTCAATTGACGTCTCCAAAGGTCTTATTGAAATGGCGAACGACACCAGTCCTAGTACGTCCCTTTTTGTGTTGTCATAGGCTCATACCCCTTGATTCTAGAGAGTGAACTGATCTGGCCTCATCCCTAAACATACAGCCGTTCTCAATGGGCAAATGTTCAAGGCAGACCCATTATCAATGAGGGTTACTAGGACCCGTTTTTCTAGGCACTTAACAGTGATGTGAAGCGTCTTGTTGTGACTTTTTCTTTCAGTGGGTAAATCCTTATCAGAGAAAGAAATGACTTTTGGTTCAATCGTCGGCAGAATTAGTCCAATCAATTGCTCCGGAGTGGCCTCTATCGGAACGCTGGCTTTATTCAAAACTTTCAGCACAGCTTGCTTGTGTTTGTGCGAGGCCATCAGCAGCCCCCAAATTCTGATGTTGGCTCGCGTCTTTTTCAACTGTCTTAATACAGTATCATCTTCCTCCTCTTGCTCTGTCTCTTTTCCTTTTTCACTTGGATATCCCTTCTCTAGCTGAGCTGACTTAAAATGTCGTTCACTTTTAGTTAGGTGTTTCACGCCGTCTTCGGGATTCCATAACCCTAGCATTGCATTATCAGTCTGTCTTACTTCGTTTACGTGCAGAGGGCTTTCGAATGCCCACAAATCGTTTAAGTCACTAATGGCTGCCCTTTCTCTTCTTTTCTTGTCATCTTCAATAACCCATGTGTTATCGATTTCTTTTCAGATGTCCTCTTCAATAAAATTCACTCGCATATCACCAAAATTAACTAGGTTAACATTAACAGAAAAAAGAAATACTAATTGTAAAATAAAAGACATATAAAAAAAAATCTACATTAAAAGAAAGCTTGCTTGACAGAGAAAATTTAAAATAAGGGTTTTATAACAAAGAAATATTTAAAGGGGAAGAAAAACTTTATAAAGGAAAAAATTATGCTAACAATGAAAAGGGTAGAAACTTTAACTATTTACATTTTCAAATAGACAAAAATAAAAGGAAACAAAAAGAAAATAAAAGGGAAGAAAAATATATTTAAAGAATGAGAATTAGATTAAAAGACTTTTTATGATTTTTATGTTTAATGAAATGAAGAGAAATAAGTGTTACGAAAAGAAAATAAAACTCTTAAAAGAGTACTAAACTAATATTATAATAAAAGAAAAGAAAATGAAAAGAAAAAAAAATACTTGTAAAGAAGATTAAACTAATGGTAGAAAGATGAAAGAAATTAAAAACAACTATTTAGTTTAAATGTGAAATGTAGTATTAATTATTACATCCACATAAAATGTGAGTGCATTATTACAACTATTAACAACATTATTAAGTTGTAATTGCTAAAACATGTTAGTACTAATTGATGAATGAAAAAAAAAAATAATAAAAAAAATAACAAGTGTGCTAAGTGTGAATGTGTGAATTAAACAATTAATTAGAAATATTAAACTAAATGGAACAAATTAAGTAAGAAACAAGGCTTACTTTTCTAATGAAAGAAATGTGTGAATTGAAATTGAATTTAACCCGATCACTCCAAAAGAGAAGGAATGGAGTTAGAAAGATCGAGGGTCCAAACAATATACTTAGATTACCGGGGAATCCTCAAGTTAGGGAATGCGCTTCAATAATCCAATTCTTGGGCGATGATCCAAGCAAGGCTTCAATGTAAGTGTTGGAGGTTTGGGACTCGGTATTTCGGCAGGGTTTCGACGTCGAGGCTTGGAATTACTTGGCGTCTCAGCAGAACTTCACTCTCAAACCTCACACTCCAATTATGTCCTTGAAAACGTACCAGAAATACGGTATTTATAGAGTTCTTCAACTAATGAGATGTTGACACGTTTTTAGACATGTCAGGCCATTTGGAGTTGGCGGCCGCCACAATGTGAGTTGGCGGACGCCATGTTGGAAAAGGTTCCACAAGGTTCTACTGGCGGTCGCCATAATGAACATGGCGGTCGCCACTTCAGGCAATGACTTGGCAACAAGTTATCGATGGTTTGGTACAACTTCATTGGTTTTGAAGATTTTTGATAGTTTTTGATGGTTGGGTTCAATTATCGAGCTTGGATCACTTTTCGAGGTTCGAACTGAAGCACTATTCCAGCTGTTTTCATCATCGAATTCACCTAAGATTGTTGGGGTCAAATTGGGGTGTCTACAACCTTTGAGTCTCCTACATCCTTTAATCTTTCAAACATTGAAGTCATAGTTAAGTAGGTCCTATCTACTACAAGTACTCCTTATACTGCTATCTTAGTACACATTCCACTACTACCAGCTCATATCTCAGTCATTGGCCTTTATATTTAGGTCATATGTCTTTCTGTCATTTACGATCATTAATTTCAAGTGGTTAATTAGGCAATGTTTAAGATGAAAAATTAGATTGTTTGCCATGTCAATTTGCTAAACAACTTGCTTTACTATTTAACAAAAGTGACTATGTGTCTTTTGTATCTTTTGATATCATTCATTCAGATGTTTGGGGACCTTCACCTAACTCTACATAGAAAGATCTAAGTACTTTGTTATCTTTATTGATGATTTTTTTTGTTCACTTGGCTATTTCTTATGAAAAATCGATTTAAATTACCTCGATTTTTTTATAATTTTTAAAACACAGTCAAGACAAAGGTTTCTCATACTATAAAAATTATTCATGTTGATTGCCGGCGTTCAATCTGGGGGTGAGCCTCCACAATACTTCAAGGACCTAAAAAAGGTAAACAACCGTTAGAGGTGCCGAAGGGGATTCTGGCACAACCTCTATGACGGTCAAATTAGGTTTCTGGTAGAGTAAGCCCTAAGGTAAATAGAAATCGTTAGAGAATGATATTTAGAGCGTACCTGCGTTATCCGTTTGTGGCCTTCTTATACAGTGATGAGTACACGTGGCCAATGGCCCACATGAAGGTTGTTACGCCGAATCTTTGAGGATTCCTGGGATATTCCATGCGCGGTGATGAACACGCGCGTTCCTGGTTGGCCTACCCGGGTAATCATCCAAGACTTATGCTAGACTGATCAATGGTTATGCTGGTTCTTCCTGATCAGTCAGAGATGCCCTAACGAGTTTGATCTACGAGGCTAAGTTTATATTCGGGTTGTGATTCCCCAATGGGCCAAACCTAGTGAACCAAGTCCTGACTGGGCCGGATCATATATTTTCCCATCAGTAGTCCCCTATTGTCGATCACTGTTCCCTGATCAATGGAATTGGGCAAGAATACCGTCTTAGTCTGGAAGTTAATCTGGTGTAAGTTGGGACCCTTGGGAGCCAGGCGTGGTTGTCAAACGTCTCTGAGTACTCCTCATGACCCTTGGCGTCACGACAGTGGCTCATTTACTGCAAGCTATCGATTAGTGAGTTTCCCAATGAGGCATATGGCCGCACATAGCTGTTTTCCCCTAGATGTACCCCAACTGCCATGTGCCACGTGTTCGATGCTCCTTGGTCCTAAGTACCCATTTTCGCGGGAGCTTTCCCCGCCGTAGATTTACCAAACTTGGGATCAATCTCCTCCGTCCATTATCCAAACCATCTCTCAGGTTTTGAATTATGAGTAAAAAAGGGGGGAACCATTATTCTCTTTTTAACTACACTTCGAGAGGATGAAAGATCATCCTAACCTCGCCATCGATTTGAGACGCCGTTAACATCAGAGCTTTCCGCACTTGCATTTCCGTACCTGGGTAATTCTTCCTTCCTTTCGCTCTTCATTTTCTGTAAGAACGATTTTAGGTTCCCCATTCGTAATTCTCCTCTTAAGGGTTCCTAGGGTTTCTACTTGTTTGAGTTGTTAGGGTTTCGATATGTTTAGCCCTTGATCATTTATGTATGGGGGTAAGAGACAGATAGTATTGTCCAGTTTCTCAGAGGAGGTGGAGTCCTCTTTTCTTGAAATTGTGCCTGGTAATCTCCCAAACCTGGTTGGGAATCCGTCCTCTGGTTCTGCACCTCTCGACCCACTTTTTCTTGAGATTCGGGACCCTTCACTTGCCTGCATTCTGTGCCCAAAACCACTTAACTCTGCTCCCCTTCATCATTCGGTTCCCATCCCTCAATTTCGTCTAGTCAACGAGATTTCATCTATAGAGGGCTCCGAGGACCCTTTAGCTGTGACGCGTTCCCGTCGTGAGGGGGCCTCCACTTCTAGACCTTTTTTTGGTAACCAAACATCTTCTTCGGAAGCATTGGCTTCCAAGCAAGCCCAACGGGATGCCGTCTTACAACACCCACGCGTGCAAGTGGGACGTTTCCACATTCCCTTCACTGTCGCCGGCATCGCCTCCACCATTGAGAGCCACGACTTGGAACGCATTCGGGCTCAATTTCAAATTCCTGACACAACCCGTCTTAGAGTACCTTCGCCTAACCTGCGTGCTTGCTCAGATCTAGAAGGGGAGTTTTGTTTCTTTGAGGGAACTTTTCACGCAGGACTTTGCTTTCCCTTTCCTTCTCTCGCGAGGAAACTCCTTTATTTTCTAGGGATTGCCCCTTGTTAGTTGGTTCCCAATGCTTAGAAGATCCTAACTGGGAGTATGGTCCTTTGGCACGTATTCAGTGGTCGAAAGAAGCGTCTGACCCTCCAGGAGCTGTTCTGGTGCTACAAGCCAGTAGAACACCTTTGAGGATACATGAGCCTTCAAGCTTGTGACAAACGGGGTTTGGTCACCGGCCTTCCTTCCTCAAACAAACACTGAAAGAGCCGGTTCTTCTTCTTCTTTGGGGATGGTTGGGAGTTTCAGCTCTAGGAGGTTATGGATGATGCCACTCCAAGGGTCTAACGAATCTGAGCGAAGCCTCCCAAAGATGGTTAGTGCACTTTTGCTTTCATTCCTGTTACCTGGCCCATATTTCTAGCTGAAGCATTACTGACTTTAGTAGGGTCTGTGTCTAGATCATGCTAAAAATCTAAAAATTTCTAAAGAGGAGAAGAAGATGGTGGATCTTGCTCATGCACATGAGGATAGGGCCTGGGCTACCCTGGTCACCCCGGATAGTCTTAGTGGGTATCTTCTTGGACCTGAGCCTTCTTTTGATGCCCTAGATTTATTTCGCTTAGAGGAAGTTATGAAGGTGTCTGAGAAGTCAGGTGACTTACATTATTTTTTTCCACTTCTGTACTGGACTGCATTTTCCTTTAACGCTAGCTGACCAACCTATGTGCTTTTCATGAAAGATGGGCAAAGTAGATAAGGAAGTTTAGAGAAGGTTGAAAAAGTTAAAGGAGAAGAGGGCTGCCGAGGGAGTCGGTAGTTTTGGGGCCTCTTTCACCAAGTGCCCTAGAATTTCTACGCAAAGGCAAAGAGAGAAAGTGGTAGAGAAGGTGGTGAAGACATATGATCAGCCGACTGGGAACCCGCCCAGTGAGGCTGAACATTTTGAGAAAGGGCTGTGTGGCAGCTCAGGAGATGGCCTGCCAAGCTCGAGTGCAGAGCCAAAGAAGATCCCCTCGTCCCTCCCCTCTGCCCAGGATACGACTGGGCTATCTGTATTGTGGAGGGAGAGTCTGGGTATAAGGTGATTGAAAGCTCCATTCCTCCCACTAATCAAGAAGCAATGCGTGCATTGTCCCATAAGCTGTTGAAGGCCGTCTTCATCAGGAGATGGCGAAGATGAGTGCAGTTTTCTCTTGTAATCCTCTCCGTTCTCTCTCTCTCTTTTTTTAGGCCGTGGCCTTGGGTCACCATGTTGTGGTCAGGATGGGCAAATACCACAACGCATGGAAGGCCGCTGAGAGGAGGTTGATAACCGCAGGACAGTAGGTGAAGCTGGTGAAGGAACAGATGGAGCCCCTGTAGCATGAGAACAAAATGTTGAGAGCCGATCTAGAGAGGCTACAAAGTGCTATGGGTGAGCTGACCAAGGAGAAGAAAGAGATGGCAGCAGAATTAAGTCCAAGCAAGCTATCATTGTTGATCTGAAGCACAAATGTTGAGAGCAGGAGTTCATCAATGCTCGAGGGAAGATCGGGTTCATCTAAGAATTCAAGGCTTTTGGTAAGTTCAAACAAATCATCTACCAGCACATTACTGAGTACATGGACTCGATGGATGGGAAGGTCATTCTCGCCAAGCAGTGGGACTTCGGCTTCGAGGCGCTCCGCAGACAAGCTCAGATTACCTTTCCAGATCAGAACTTCTCCATGATCCAACCTGAGCAGGATGATGCATCAATGGTGGCCGGCTCGCCTGGGGTTGATGACGGTAACACTATCCCTTCTACTGTTCAGGATTCGATGAGCCAGACTAATCATACTAAAGATGGTGATGCTTAGGGGCCCTAGCTGCTTCACTTGCTTCTCCTTGTCTTTACTTGAAAAACAATTAGATATGTTTGTTTTTGTGGTTTCTATTCGAAAACATTCTTATACGCACTTGAGGTTGGAATTTTTTTTGGGGTGTTGGGAATTGCTTTTGATGTGAACAATTTTATGGCTTATAGGCTGGGCTTGAACAATTTGCCTATTTTCATTTTTCCTGTCGGTATACAATGAATGATTACTTCTGATTGTTGCCTCATTGTTCAAGTGTTTTTGCTTTGTGCGGTAGTAAAAATGTTGACCGTATATGCTTGTGCTCTCTTTCATTCTTCATATATCTATTTCTATCTGATAGTGGGTAACTGCTTTTTGCACCCTTAGATCCAGGCTCTTCGTAGTAGAGGATGATTATCTTATGATCTACCATACCCTATGACCTTTAGGTCCAGGCCTTTCGTAGTAGAGATTGATCATCTTATAATCCGCCTTGCTCTCTGACCCTTAGGTCTAGGCTCTTCATGTTGGAGGCTGATCATCTTGTGATCTGCCTTGCCCTCTGACCCTTAGCATCAGGCTATCCGTATTGGAGGCTGATTATCTTATGATCTGCCTTACCCTCTAACCTTTAGCTCCAGGCCTTTCTTGCCTTGCCCTTTGACCCTTAGGTCGAGGCTCTTTTTGTTGGAGGATGATCATCTTGTGATCTACCTTGCCCTTTAACACTTAAGTACAAGCTCTTCATGTTGGAGGCTGATCATCTTATGATCTGCCTTACCCTCTGACACTTAGGTCTAGGCTTTTCATGTTGGAGGTAGATCTTCTCGTGATTTTCTTTGTCCTTTGACCCATAGGTCCAGGCTCTTTATGTTGCAGGCTGATCATCTTGTAATCTACTTTGCCCTCTGACCCTTAGGTCTAGGCTCTTCATGTTGGAGGCTAATCATCTTGTGATCTGCCTTGCCCTCTGACCTTTAGGTCCAAGCTTTTTATGTTAGAGGCGGATTATCTCGTCATCTCATGATCTGCCTTACCCTCTGACTCTTAGGTCCAAGCTCTACATGGTGGAGGCAGATCATCTTATGATCTTCCTTGATGTTTAATCCTACAGTAAACTTGGGATTTCCTTATTGAAAGAATGGTGAGAAAACACATCATGGGGAATAAATTTCATCTTGAGCTCTTATTAGATTCGTAAAATAAAATTCAACTTTTAAATTCTCCTCTACCTGTGGATAGTATCTCCGTAGGTGCTCCGCATTCCAAGGGTGAGTCAGATCTTTTCTTGCATAGTTTGGAGTCTGTATGCTCCCCTACCGCACGAGGATTTGACCACATAGGGCCCCTCCCAATTGGCCCCTAACTTGTCCTTCTTGGGGTTCTTTATGGCAAAGACCACTTTTCTGAGCACTAGATCTCCTCATCTGAAGCTCCTTCTTTTCACACGAGAATTGTAGTATTTACGTATCCTTTCTTGATATATTGCCATTCTAATCACTGTGTGTTCTCGGATTTCTTCTATCAAGTTTAGGTCTACTTTGAGTTCTTGATCATTTTGCTCTTGGTTGAAGTGTTCTACTCTAGCGCTGGTCAACCCGATCTCCACTGGGATTATTGACTCATGACCGAATATTAGGACGTAGGGGTAGCCCCTGTGAGTGTACGAGTGGTAGTTTTGTATGCCCGCATCACATTTGAGAGCTCCTCTAACCACACCCCCTTAGATTTTTCTAGTTTAGTCTTTAACATCCTGAGCAGAGTTCTGTTAGTGACTTTCACTTGGCCATTTGATTGCAGGTGAGCAGAAGAAGCGAAATGTAACCGAATACTGAGGTCTTCGCAAAATTCCTGAAGTTCATATTGTCAAATTGTTTGCCATTGTTTGTGACCAGAACTCTTGGGATCTCGTAACGGCAAACGATGTACTTCCACATAAATTGGGTGATGTTTCCTTCGGTAATCTTAGCAAGGGGCTTGGCCTCCACCCATTTTGTAAAGTAGTCGATGGCGACCACCCGAAATTTCATCTGTCTCTTTGCTATGGGGAATGGGTCGACCAGGTCCAGGTTCGTGTGTAAATAAAGACCTTTTGGTTCACTTAAAAGTCCTAGAAAAAGATTAGGTACCCTAACAAAAGGTTCGTGTGCAAGGGACGACCCTTCGGTTCTCAAAAACCTTAGAAAAAGACTAAGCACCCTAACCTTAGGTTCATGTGTATGTGACGATCCTTTGATTTTTACACGCCTTAGTAAAAAACTAAGAACCCTAAGTCCTGGTATGCCAGGCAGATCTCTATCTTTTTGTGTTAAAATAAAAATAAAAAATAAATAAAAAATAAAAAAAGGGGGAAAAAAATCTCCCATTTAATGTTGGTATTTTGCCTATTTTGTCCCAATTTTTTTTAATTTTTTAGGATTTCTTAAAATTTCTAAAATTATCTTAAAACTATTTATCATTTTCTAGGATTTTCTTAAAATTTTTAGAAATATCCTAAAATTGTTTCTCAATTTTTCAAGATTTTTTAAAAATTCTTTCAATTTTCTAGGATTTTTCTAATACTTTTTCAAAATTTCTAAGATTTTTCTAAAAATTCTCTCAAAATTTTCTATGATTTTTCTAAAACTTTTTAAAAATTTCTATGATTTTTCTAAAAATTCTCTCAAAATTTTCTAAGATTTTTCTAAAAATTCTTTCAATTTTCTAGGATTTTTCTTAAAATTTTCTCAATTTTCTAGGATTTTTTCTAAAAATTCTATCAATTTTCTAGGGTTTTTCTAAAAACTGTTTCAAAATATTTTAGGATTTTTCTAAAAATTATTTCAATTTTCTAGGATTTTCTAAAACTTTTTGAAAATATTTTAGGATTTTTTTAAAATTTTCTCAATTTCTAGGATTTTTCTAAAAATTCTTTCAATTTTCTAAGATTTTTTTAAAAATTCTCTCAATTTTTTAGGATTTTTTCTAAAAATTCTTTCAATTTTCTAGGGTTTTTCTAAAAACTTTTTCAAAATTTTCTAGAATTTTGCTAAAATTTATTTCAATTTTCTAGGATTTTCTAAAAATTCTCTCAATTTTCTAGGATTTTTCTAAAAATTTTTCAAAATTTATAGGATTTTTCTAAAAATTCTCTCAATTTTCTAGGATTTTTCTAAAGACTTTTTCAAACTTTACTAGATTTTTTTTTATTTTTTAGGTTTTTTCTAGAAATATTTCTTAATTTTCTAAGGTTTTTCTAAAAATTTTCCTTAAATTTTCCTTAAAATTTTTCTTAAAAATAATCATTCCCTTAGTTTTATATTTTTTCTAAACAAAATAATAATAAAATAAAAATTTTCAAACCTTTTATTTTTCGTAATAAAATAAATTGCTCCTTTTATTATTTGTTCAAATTCTAGTATCCCTACTGTTTTACACTCCATTGCATAGGTACCTAAAGCTAGAATTTGCATATCCAAATCTCATAACACATGCACAAGTCATCACAGCAATCATCATCATCATCATTATATCATATAGGGGATCCTAAGCATGTGTCTACGTTTGTTATATCATAAAAACATGCTTTGGATTTGAAACAATAGGGATAGGTAACCTACTGAAGGTTGCTGACGAGAGATATGGTGGTCAGGCTCCCGCAAAAGGACGTCGACGGCGGCCGCATCGGTAGGAGGTTCGTAGCGTCTCATCCCGCAGTATACTATGCGATGAGGGACCGGATCGTAAGTATGTGGGTCAAAAGGTGCTGGATGACCCTCTCCAGCGTCTGGATCTAGGAAGTTGGCTATCACAGCCTCGGCGGCAGCATCTGCAGCCGCCTGTGCCTCAGCAGCTGCCGGTGCCTCCTCCTTGGCTGCCTAGCGAGAAGCACGCTCTCCTCAAGCAGGAGAGCATCCATCGCAGCGCTAGGATGCGTAGCAGTAACCCCGCTGGCAGGGAGACTGGTGGTCGTATCCATGAGAGTCCCCGTGGAGGAACTCTCAGTAGCAGCAGGACCTCCTCGTGCCCCTAATTTGTCATCTCCCTGGCTCTAGCCCGCTATGAAGGAGAACAGGATCACAAATAGAAGAGTGAACATTGTGAGAAAGCTAGGAAGTAAGAAAAAGTAAGAAAAAGGGAGCTTAGAAGTTGGAGAACAAGAGAGAGCATGAGAGCACGAGAGAACTAGAGAGAGGGTGAAAAGTGCACAAATGAGCCAGTTTACGCGTTTTAAAGGTACGGATACGTGCCTAGAGTTGGCGGTCTCCATGTTGCATGTTCGCGACCGCCATGTTCTTCAAACGTCACATGGCGACCGCTAGGCCTTAGGGGTTTTTACCTGGCGGCCGCCATGTCAAAGGGTGTTTCACCTAGGCGACCGCCATGTTGTCAAACGTCACGTCGCTTCCATCTTAGCGACCGCCATGTCATAATGTCATTATTGCGTTTTGGGTTTCTAAGGGCTGTTTGGGGGTTTTGTTATTTTGTTATGTTCTTTTAGCATTTGGTGTTTTTGCTTCATGAGATTTATTTTTGTTAGTTAAAAAAAATATATATATATATAATAATAATAAAAAAAAATATAAAAAATATATATATAAAATAAAATAATAAAAAATCTTGGGTGTTTATTTCTCTAAACTCTTTATTTTGTGTATTCTTTCAAAATAAAAATCTTGGGTGTTTTCCAGAATTTTTGTGCCGTTATTCCTCCGATAAATTTAATTTTAAGCCGTAACTAGGCTTTGAATATTTTTATCTCATGTCTTGTCTCGAATTTTCAGGTCTTAACTCGACCTATTAATTCACGGCTTTCCTCCGATAAATTTAATTTTAAGCCGTAACTAGGTTTTGATTATTTTTATCTCATGTCTTGTCCCGAATTTTCAGGTCTTAACTCAATCTATTAATTCGCGACTTTTCTCCGATAAATTTAATTTTAAGCCGTAATTAGATTTTTGATTATTTTTATCTCATGTCTTGTCCCGAATTTTTCAGGTCTTAACTCGACCTATTAATTCGCGGCCACTCCGATAAATTTAATTTTAAGTCGTAACTAGGGCTTTGATTATTTTTATCCCGCTTCCATCCCGAAATTGTGAGGTCTTCACTCGACCGATCAATTGTTTTTCTGGTTAAGGTAATTTCTTGGATCTTAACTCGATCCTTTTAAAATTATTTTATCCCCAACCGAGTTCTTAGATCTTAAATTCGATCTTTGACTTGTTTGCACTCTCTTTAGATCTTAACTCGATCTTTAGGATTTATTCGATCATACCAGCATCTGCATCATGTTAACATCAATATCATGTTACATTTTGCATCATATTTCTTGCATATTTGCATTTTACCCCAGGAACTATGTTTTGATCTGATCCCGAGCAAAAAGGGGTACGCAGGCAACTCGATAAAAGTTCGAGTACAACCAACATCATATGCATGCTTGTGTGTTTGTGGCCTAAGATTGACAGTTCGGTCAAATAGCTGTTGTCTCTAGGTCTTTGATATAACTTGTATCACGCGTTGCTATACAAGTTATATCAAAGAGGGGCAACTGTAGACACCCCAATTTGACCCCACCAATCTTAGGTGAATTCGATGATGAAAACAGGTGGAACAAGTGCTTCAGTTCTATCCTCGAGAAGTGATCCAAGCTCGGTAATTGAACCCGACCATCAAAAATCATCAGAAACCTTCAAAACCAATGAAGTTGTACCAAACCATCGATAACTTGTTGCCTAAGTCATTGCCAGAAGTGGCGACCGCCATGTTCATCGCAGTGACCGCCAATAGAACCTTGTGGAACCTTTTCCAACATGGCGACCGCCAACTCACATTGTGGCGGCCGCCAACTCCAAATGCCCTGACATGCCTCAGAACGTGGCAGCATCTCATTGGTTGAAGAACTCTATAAATACCGTACCTTTGGTACGTTTTCGAGGATAGAATTGGAGAGAGAGGTTTAGTGAGAGAAGCTCTGTCGAGTCGCCGAGCAATTTAGAGTCCCGATATCGAAGTCATGTCGAAATACCGAGATCCGAGCCTCCGATAGTCCCAAACCCTAGCTTGGATCATCGCCCGAAGATCAAATTGCTCATCCACATTCCCCAACTTGAGGATTCCTAAGCAATTCAGGTATTTGGCTTGGATCTCCGGCCTTTCTAAGCTCCATTTTCTCTCCCTTTGGAGTGGTCGGGTTTAATTTGGTCAATTCATTTTAATTACGTCATCGGATTGTTTATGTAGTTGTTATGTTCTTACATTATTTTAAATTCTAGTTTTAGCTTATTTAGGTTACTTGTTTTATTTATTTACCTTCATTCACTTTTTTTAAGCTTATAACAAATTGTTAAATTATTAAATAGTGCTAATATTTTTTGCAATTATAACTTATCAATGTTGTTAATTGTTATAATCTAAACACTTACATAACAAATGGTTGTAATAGTCAATATTACACCCATTTAAGTCAAATGCTTCATTTCTTTTCATTTATTTTCTTTTTATGCTAATTTAATATTATAGCATTATTACTTTCCTTTTCTTTTAATTAGTTTATTTTTTTTTACTAGCATTTCATGTTATTTCATTTCTTGTATCATTAATTTAATACTCTATTTTTATTCTTTACTTTCATTTAATAGCAACGTAATTTTCTTTTTTAGTATTTATTTTTTCTTGTAATATAGGTTTAAAAAGATTTATTTCTTTTTCTTTTTTAGCTTAATATTCATTCTCTAATTTATATTTTCTATTTTCTTTTCTTTCCTTTCAATATTAGTGTAATTTTCTTTTCTAGTCTTTTTATTTTCTTATTAGCTTTAATAAAAGTCCCATATAGCATTTCTTTTTTTATAATATTAATATTTATTTTTTCTTATAGAAATTCATTTTTTATTTTTTATTTTTTATAGTCTTATTTTTTTTTATGACACATTTCTTTTATTTTGTTAAAACCAAAAATCACAAAAATATTTTTAAGTTAATTTTCATCTTTAAGTAGTTCATAATTTTTATTCTTTCCATTTCTTCTATTTTCTGCTCTTTTATTCTCTTTTAAAACGTAAAATGTTAATAACTAAATCTTCTTAACTTTTCTTATATAATATTTTTTTTTCTTTTCTTCTATTAACTACAAAAAGCACAAAATTATAAAAATATCTTTTAATGTTCTTTTTATTCTTCTAATTTTCATCTTTTATGTAAATAATTAGATTTTCTTCTTAATAGCATTTTCTACCGTTCATATTTTGTTAAATCTTTTTTTTTTCTTTTAAATCTTTAAATTCTCTTTTGTTATAGAACTCTTATTTTAAATTTCTTTGTTAAATAGGTTTTCTTTTAATGTAGTTTTTTTCTCTTTTATGCATTTCTTATTTTACATTTCTTATTTTTTTATTAATTCATCATGTTAATGTTAACCTAGTTTGTTTTGATAATATGCATGTTTTAATTAATTTCTTTAAAATTGTGTTTATAATAGTTTAACTTATTTTGTTTGCAATCCATGTTTAGGTAATTTTAGCAATTTTAACATATTTTTATTCTTTTAACCAAATCATAATAATTTAGATTGTTTAAACAATATTGCATGCGAGTCTGTTTCATGTATCCTTTAGATAGAAATTGCATGTCATAGGATTTAGAATTTTTTTTTGACATTTATGTATTTTGGGGTGCTATGTACATATTTTATGTATTTTTCATATTTGATTATGGATGTTCACTCATTGTTTTTATTTTCTTTATTTGTATGCATTTGAAAAATCATACTAAAGAACCAATAATGATTAGTAGAGGTCAACCTTACAGTTGGGCAAACGGGGTGCCTAACACCTTCCCCGATTCGTACCTTAACCCCCGAACCCTCTTTATCTGGTTTAACGTTTTAAAGATCAGTAGCCAATTTTATTTTTCTTAATTTTTCTCAAAAACTAAGTGGCGACTTTATTTTCAACAAAAAGGGTTTTCAAAATTTGATTTTTAAGGTGTTAAAAGATTTTTCTAAACATTATTTGAATTCTTTATTTTTGAACATTTTTTAAAACAACCCCTAAATCCCAAAGCCACAGCCGCCATCCCCTTTGTTACGGCTGTGTAGTTTTTTGAGAAATCAGTAGCATGTAAATGTGTTTTAGGGTCTTTGTTATTCATTTTTTATGTCCTGTATATTCTGTTTAGAGTTATTACTTGCATAGAGGATGAAGAATGGTAGATCTCGCCTAAAACCAATAGGTTATGATCTCTGTCCTGCATATCCTATTTATTTGAGTCTATTTTGAGCCACGTGTAATGTATAGACCCTTTCTGTAACTCTTAAAAATCATGGCCGCGACATTTCTTTGTTACGGCCGTGAGATATTTTCATTCTGTTCTTCGCGGTAACTCTATTTTTGTCACGACTGCCTGTTTTGTGATTATGTTTGTCACGATTGCGACATTTGTTACTACAACCGTGAGTTTTTTACATGTCAAGTAACTTAAATATGGTATTTAAGTCTCTTTTGCTTGTTCTATACCGCCCGCTTACAGCATGATAGGGACAAAAATTTTATTCATGACCCTTAAAATCTTACTTGTTCGTTAACCGCTTATTTACATATTTTTCGCTTTGCTTTGCCCAAACAAATATATGTAGCATATCTAAAAATAACAACCAAGTTGCATGACCCTAGTGTCATAGTCTGATTTTTGTTTAATTGTTTGATTTTGTTTGAACTCTTTTTAACCTCTTATTCTGTATATGTTACCTTTAAAAAGTTTACAACAAGAATCGATATTGACAAAGTAAAGGCCAACCTTACGGTTGGGAGAAAAGGGTGCCTAACACCTTCCTTTTTTGTATCTTAGCTCCCGAATTTTCTTTTTCTCTGGTTACGTTTTTAAAAGACCCGTAGCCTTCTTTTTATTTTTCTTGATTTTTTTTTAAAAATCAAGTGGCGATTTCATTTTTTAAAAAGGATGCTTAGATATCTTGGACTTTTGTTTTAAAACGAGAAAGAATATTTTTTAAGAACAATAGATATCCGGTGCATCCCCCACGCACTCCCTCAAAGCATCCGCAGTCGATACCTGGTATCATCTAGCATCTTTGGAGTCTGGTAAGACTTTTGCCCTTCATTTGGTTGTCTACCCTCCAGTTTTTGTATTGCTCGAGGTCTCTTAGTCTCTTTTTCACCTTCGTCGGTGGATTGTGAGACTTGGAGCATCTTGCATCTTCTGCATCCTCCGCATTCATGTGTTCTTGAGCCTTCAAAATGACCTCAGCTATGTCAGTTGGGGGTTTTTGAGAGGGAAAAGAGAAACCGAGACGACAAGAGGCCCCCCATGAAAGCCGTTAAGGCCACCTTGTCATCTACCTCGTCCACCTAGAGTGCCTCATGGTTGAGGCAGTTAACATACTCCCTAAGGCTTTCTCTATTTGCTTACTTGATGTTCAGTAGGGAGATTGCTCATTTCTGATGCCTCTGGCCAGCTAAAAAATGACTCATAAACATCTTGCTTAGTTGGGGAAAGGATTCGATGGACTCCGACCGTAACTTTGAGAACCAATTCCTAGCCGGGCCTTTTAACATGATCGGGAATGCCTTGCGCATAACTTTCTCTGGAACAGCATAGAGATACATCATGGACTTATAAGTGTCCAGGTGATCCAAAGGGTCTGAGGTGCCATCAAAGAGGTTTATTTGGGGCATTTTGAATTTCGGTGGCAGGGAGCCGCCATGATCGCTGAGGTGAATGGGGATCTATTTTATGCATCAGGTTGTTCAAGGTAGGGATTTTGGCCCTAATGGCCTGCATCATGTCATTGATTTGGGCCTTCACCTCGCGTAGTTGTTCATTCTGGGCTGTGGAGACATCAGAGTTGTCCCCTAGGTCCTTGACCTCATCTGGGCATTTGCGTCTAGGGGGTGGAGGAACCACCGAGTGGGTTTGTCTCGCCACCTCTTTTGCTCCGCCATCATCAAATGGGAAGTCGCAAGCCACACTCACACGATTGTTGTTCCCCTGCACCCTTTCCTGCCCCTCTTCCTATTGTCGTGGTGGCTTGAAAGATATTGGGGCTTCGCTCTGTTCTCTCACCTACTGCAAGAGCTCCCAGTTCTATTGGACTAATTGAAAGATCCCCTCAGTAAGGTGTTGGAGTTGCTATTATGTGGGATTAGGCGGGGAAAAACCCTCGTGTACCCCCACAGCGAGATCCAACCTTGGTCGATTCTGCTCCTCCGCTATTGATCGACCATCCAATAGACCGAGCGCCAAAGAAAACGAAACAAAACGTTCAACTGCCCGGAGATGAATCGTTCCCACAGATGGTGCCAAATGTTGGCGTTTAATTTGGGGGTGGACCTCCACGATACTTCAAGGACCTAAAAAAGGTAAACAACCATTAAAAGAGGTGCTAGAGGGGATTCCGAAGCAACCTCTCCGATGGTCAAATTACGTTTCCAGTAGAGTAAGCCCCAAGGAAAATAAAAATCGTTAGAGAATGATATTCAGAGTGTATCTACGTTATCCGTTTATAGCCTTCTTATACAGTGATGAGGACACGTGGCCATGTCCCATATGAAGGTTGTTATGCTAAATCTTTGGGGATTCCTAAGATATTCCACGCGCGGTGACAAACACACGCGTTCCTGGCTGCTGACCTACCCAGCTGATCAACCAAGACTTGCGATACATCGATCAGTGGCTATGCTGGTTCCTTCTAATCAGTCGGAGATGCCCTAACGAGTTTGATCTGCGAGGCCAGGTCTATATTCGGGTTGTGTTTCCCCAGTAAGCCCAACCCAGTCAACCAAGTCTTGACTAGGCCGAATCATATATTTTCCTATCATTGATAATGCCCAGAAATATAAAAAAACTCAATTTTTAAGTTTCCTTTCGTCAAAATGACACCATATCTCATTATTCCTACCGAGGTACAGCTTAACAGAATGGTCGTACTATGCGCAAACATTGCCATTTCTTAGACATTGTTCATACATTCTTAATATCTTCCTCATATCATGAATGTTTTTAGGGAGAAGCTGCTCTCGCTACTGTCTACACTATAAATTGTATTATATCGCCCATCATCAATAATCAATCCCTATATGAGTGTTTGTATAGAAAGCCCCCTAACTATAATGGTCTTCGTGTTTATGGGTGCGCTTGTTTTGTTCTACTCCAACCGCATAAACGCACCAAATTGGAACCTCGAGCTCGTTTTTATTGTTTCTTGGGGTATGATATTGAAAATGTTACAGATGTTGGGATCCTCTTTCCAAACGTCTTCGTGTATCTCATTATGTGGTCTTTTGGGAACATAAATTCTTTTCTCCATGACTAAGTTCCATATATCTGCTATTCCTACTACATCTTTCTTTACTGATCCCACTATTCATTTTTTCCTTGATAAGCTTATCTTGGGCCCTGTACCCGAGATCATTAATGCAACCCTGCTTAATCTTACTATTCATTTGTTTTCTAAGGAGCTTGACATGGGTCCAGTATTCCAGATCATTTATACGACCCTTCCCAAGGAGTTTAACTTACTAGCTGGTTCTACCCCTAAATCATCTGACTCTCTTGCATCTTCTTTTGAGCCTCCCAAGTCCTCTCACTCCGCATCCACTAAGCTATCCACAGATACATCTTCTAACATTAAATTTTGCAATTCTACTATAGTAAAAGAACTTTCAATTTGCCTTTGTGATTATTATTGTTTTTCTTCCATTTATTCTCAACATGAGCCCCACTTCTATAGTGAGGATAGTTCTAACCCTCTTTGGAAGCAAGCAATGGCACAAGAATTACAGGCCTTAAACCATACTTATACATTGGATCAATTAACCTTCTTCCTAACAAAAATGTGGTTGGTTGTAAGTGGGTCTATAAGATCAAAACTTGTTCTAATGGCTTTGTCGAACGCTACAAAGCCCGTTTGGTTCCCAAAGACTTTACACAAGAATATGAGAATGACTATGAGAAAACTTTTTCTCCAGTGGCTCATCTCACTTCTGCTCGTAGCTTCTTGGCTGTTGCTAGAATTCATAAGTGGCCAGTGTTTTAGATAAATGTCAAAAATACCTTTCCCAATGGTGATCATCAATGAAACTGACCGTGGGTATTTTTGTCAAAAATACATTTACCTGATGCACTGCTAGTCTAAATGCTTTGAAAAATTCAAAGAATTCAAGGCGAAAGCGGAGAAGCATCTGGGTAAAAGTATCAACTCACTACGATCCGACCGTGGTGGAAAATACCTCTTTAGAGAGTTTAAGGACTACTTGTCATCAGAAGGGATTACATCCCAGTTGACTGCGCCTGACACTCCACAGCAGAATGGTGTAGTGGAAAGAAGGAATAGGACTCTTATGGAGATGGTAAGGTCAATGATGAGTTATTCAGGTTTACCACATTCGTTTTGGGGACTCGCTTTAGAGACAACGGCTTACATTATGAAGATGATACCTCCTAAGTCAGTAGCTTCTACTCCCATAGAATTATGGACCGGGCGTAAACTTAGTCTGAAACACATTCGAATTTGGGGGGTGTCCAGCACATGTACTGAAAGGGAACGCGGGTAAGTTAGAACCGAAGACAGAAGTCTGTTTCTTTGTGGGGTATCCCAAGGGAACGAATGGTGGTTTATTTTATAATCCTAAGGATCAGAAGGTCATTGTTAGCACCAATGCCCGATTCTTGGAAGAAGATTATATTATGGACCATAGGCCCAATAGCAAAATTATTTTAGAAGAACTGAGAGAAAATGCCAGTAGAACGGAAGACGAACCACAAGTCACTGATATTCTATTACCTAGTCGTAGTGGAAGGATTATCAGGGCATGTGCAAATCAAGAATAGGGTGCTGATGCACAGGGTTCAGATTTTGCACAGCCTGTTACTACTAGTACACAGACACAGGTAGTGCCTCGTCATAGTGGAAGGGTTATTCATCAACCTGACCAGCATATGTTCCTAGAAGAGTCTTTTAACCGGATCCCAGCAGAACTGGATACCGAGCCCTATAACTACAATGAAGCACTACAAGACAAAGATGCAGATCTTTGACAAAGGGTTATG
>JAULJZ010181889.1:0-22311 GCA_032270985.1 Heliamphora pulchella | reverse complement strand
GATCTAAGAACTCGGTTGGGGGTAAAATAATTAAAAGGATCGAGTTAAGATCCAAGAAATTATCTTAACCGAAAAAACAATTGATCGGTTGAGTTAAGACCTCGTAATTTCGGGATGAAAACGGGATAAAAATAATTAAAAACCCAGTTACTACTTAAAATTAGATTTATCGGGGTTAAAACTGCAAATTAATAGGTCGAGTTAAGACCTAAAAATTTGGAACAAGACACAGAATAAAAATGATTAAAAGCCAAGTTACAACTCAAAATTAAATTTATCAGGAAGAAAATCACGAATTAATAGGTCGAGTTAAGACCTAAAAATTCGGGATAAGGCGCGAGAGACTACGCACAAGAATTTTTTTGAAATATTTTTGGAGAACACGCACACACAAAATCATTTTTGAAAAGCTCTCAAAGTTATTTTTAGAAGAAAACATTCACACAAAAATAAAAAATTTAAGGAAAAAAAAATTAAAGATTTTAAATTTTCTGAAAATCATTTTTGCTAATAAAACAAAGAGAAAATAATTTATAACAAACACACTTAATAAAATAGACACACACAAAAGAAATAAAATAAATGCATACAAAATAAAAGACTCTCAAACAGCCCTCCTAAAAAAAACCTAAAATCTCATGATGGCAAACTGATACAGGGTCGCCAACTTCAAAGTTGGCAGTCGCTATGATAGGAATGACATGATGGTTGACAAGTTGGCGGCCGCCTAAACAGAATCCTTCTGACATGGCGGTCGCCAAATATAAATCCCTTGAACCTAGCGGTCGCCTTGTGACCTTTGACATACATGGCGGTCGCTCACATTGGAGTTGGCGACCGCCAACTCCGTATGCCTATAAGGTTTCCAGGGTCGCGCGGGTGAGGCTTATTCTCTCATTCCATCCTCTCCCTCTAGCGCTTCTGCTCTCCCAAGACTCTCTCAAGCTCTTCTCTTGTTTCTTTTGCTTCCACACCTTCTCTCATGATGTTTACCTTATTATTTGTGATCCATTTTCTCTTTATGGAGGGCCAGGGCCAGGGAGACGACGACCTGGGGGCACGACAAGGCCCCTCCTCTACTGGGAGTTCTTCTATGGGGATTCTTGGAGGTACAACCTCCATTCTTCTTGCCAGCGGGGTCACCTCCACGCAGCCCATTGCTGCGATGGACGCCCTCATACTTGAGGCAAAGCATGCCTCCCACCGGGTTGCTGAGGAGGCATGAGCAGTCGTCGAGGCACAGGCTGCTGCAGATGCAGTTGCTGAGGCCGCGATGGCGGACTTCTTGGACCCTGATGCTGGAGAGGGTCATCCAGCACCCTTCGACCCGCATACTTACGTTCCAATACCCTATCGCGTGGTTCCACGCGGGATGAGACACTACGAGCCTCCCACCAATGCTGTTGCTGTCGATGTTCTTCTACGGGAGCCTGATCACCACATTTCTTGCTGGCGACCTTCGGTATGTACCCTATCCTTACTTGTTTTAATACCAAAGCATGATATATCAAACGTAGACGCATGCCTAGGATCCCCTTGATGATATGATAATGTGTTTTGATATGATGGTGAATGATGATGAATGATGATAAATGATGATTTATTTTGATGATGGTGTGATTAATGATTGGGATTTGAACTTAACTTAGGTACCTATGCAATGTAGATTAAAACAGTAGGGACACTAGGATTTGAACAAATAATGAAAGGGGCGATTATTTTAGTGAAAAGCTCAAAATAAAAGGCTTGAAATTCTTTATTTTTAGAGAAAAAAACATAAAAATTAAGGGGGGTTGGATTTTTGTTTTTGTTTTTGGGACATGAAAACTGAAGGGGTAAAAATTAGAGGCAATTTTGTCAATTTTTTTTTTAAAATTTAGTGTAAATTTTCAAAAATCACAAACTCTAGAAATCTAAGGGGTATTTTCAAATTTTTGGAAATCCTTAGGAAAGTTTTGGCAAAATCTTAGAAAAATGGGATAAATTTTTAGAAGAATCCTAGAAATTTTTAGAAAATCCTAGAAAATTAAGAAAAATTTTAAAAAATCCTAGGAAAATTTAGGAATTTTTTTTTAAAAAAGATCCTAGAAAATTAAGGCCAAAATGTTAAAAATTTAGAAAATCAGGGCAAAAGAGGGCAAAACACAAATATCTGAGGGAGTTTTTTTTTGTTTTGAAGGAGATTTGCCTGGCGTACCAGGGCTTAGGGTTCCTAACCTTTTACTAGGACATGCAAAAACCAAAAGATCGTCACTTACACACGAACCTAGGGTTAGGGTGTCTAGTTTTCTAGGGCTTGAAAGAACCGAAGTGTTGTCACTTACACACGAACCTAGGGTTAGGGCACCGAAGGGTCGTCACTTACACACGAACTTGGGGTTAGGGTGTATAGTTTTCTAAGGCTTGAAAGAACCGAAGGGTCGTTACATACACATGAACCTAGGGTTTGAAAGAACGGAAGGGTCATCACTTACACTCGTCACTTACACACGAACCTAGGGTTAGGGGTTGTCACTTACACATGAACCTAGGGTTAGGGTGCCGAAGGGTTGTCACTTACACACGAACCTGGGATTAGGGTGCCTAGTTTTCTAAGGCTAGAAAAAACCGAAGGGTCATCACTTACACAAGAACCTAGGGTTTTTATTGCCTTTAGGTATTTTTTTGTACTTCAATTGTTTGATCAGCTCTTTTATACATCCTCTGTTTGTCTTCTTCTTCTTAGGCTGGTCACTACGTTAGAGGCTTTGGAGGTTCTACCTCCGGGGAGGTGTTGGAGTGGTATGATGCCCTTGCTGCTCCCAACTGGGCTTATATTGATGTCTCTAGTTTTGCTTGGTTCATACCCTTATTGGGTAGAACGAGCAATGACCGGGTATGGTTAACGGCTCTAGTAGAGTGGTGGTGGGATACCACCAACACCTTTCATTTTACCACTTTCGAGGCCACCTTGACGCCTCTCGACTTCGCTCTTATTACCGGCATTCGGGTTAGAGGACCCCCCATTCTATTTGATCCATCCATAGCCCAGTTGATCGACGCGCTATTGTACTTCCTCGGGGCCATTTCGACACAGATGGACAGAGACCGCATCAGATATACGTGGTTCTTCGACCGTTTCAGACATTTTCACTACACCGAACCCCGCCACTACGACTGGGTCGCCCGAGGCTTCTTGATGTACATGTTCGGTACCTCCTTGTTTTCGAACAAGGAGAATACCGTTCATTTGCATTACTTGGGTGGCCTTACTCGTCTTGACCGGGTTGTATCTTTTGACTGGGGAGGAGCTTCTCTCGCTACTCTCTACAGCTTTATGCAGACCTTGACCCGGTTCCCTTAGGAGCTCAGTATTAGGGGATACTGGAGGGTCTGGGAGGTATGGTTCAATTTTTGCATTTCTCCTCATTTCTGTTATATGTTATTATTTGTTTGCGGACATCTTCCTCTTTGCAGTTATGGACCTATGAGTTCCTCGGGCTTCATGTCTCCGTGAACTCTTTTACAGACCCTTCAGTCATTCCCCGAGCAGCCCGATGGTCCCGAGGGCAGAAAGGGAAGAAGGCTGGGGGGAAGGACATCGACCGGTTCCGGGTGTCATTGGGCCGGCTGACTCCTGACCAGGTATCATTTTTACTACTCTCTATACCATACTATACTGCACTGTACTATTTTTGTTCTTTCCTGCTATGTACACTGATCACTGTATTCTATTCACTGATCGTTATACTGCACTGCACTGCACGGTTCACTGTACTTTGTAGGTTCAGTGGGATGTCTGGCAGGGAGTAGAGGATCGGGCCAGCGTAGATCTGATGCGCAGCTGGGATCCTGCTTCGAGACGGATCCTGCTGAAGGGTCCATTTGGACGGGAGTACTATCTAGGAGAGCGAGTGGTTTGCCAGTCGCTTGGCCTGGATCATTTTCGGATCCCGATGGTTCCTCCGGCCTGTATGCGCCGGACCGATCATCTGAGTCGGGTCGATCTTCTCCTAGAGCTGGTGGGAACTCCTGCTACTAAGCTGCTGGTGGCAGAGGGCGATTATACTGCTTGGGCCTCGGTACACCTGTTAGGACCATTAGGACCTGGCCCAGCTGGTGGTAGGAGGAGGCGAGCACCGGAGGCTGCCGATGCTGACGCTGCTGATGTTGTTGCTGGAGCTGCAGATGAGGCCGCCAGAGGGATGAGGGGCCTAGAGACTCCCTGGGAGATTCAGATCGTGGCATACGGCTTTCCTATCCCTCTGCCGATTCCTGTTCCACCGGCACCGGAGTTTAGGGCAGAGATCGGCTAGGTTTATCTTACACCTTTCCTTCAGTTACATCCTATTTTACCTATCCAACCATCTTGACCTGTTCCTTTTTGCTTTTTACAGATTGATCAGGCTTGGTTGGACTGCACGATGCTGATGGTTATCGGCCTTAGAACATTGGTCTGACAGATGGATGCCACTATCCGAGTAGCTGGCATTATTTTCACACCGGTGGCCATCGTAAGTATCTCATATTTTATTTTGGGTTTTCTGCACTTTCTTTTGTTCTGAATCTTACTTATCTTTTGACAGCCTCCAGTACTGGCTACCAGCATAGTACCTTCTGTTCTGCCTCCAGCTCCGGCTCCAGTTCGAGGTCGTCGATCTTGTGCTGCCTCCTCTAGAGCTCGTTCCAGAGGGTCCATTTCCTCTGCCAGGAGCTACTCGAGAGTCGTGTCTTCCTCTTCTAGCAGTGATGATGGCGATGACTTTGACCGGCTCTTTGAGGACGACAGTTCAGAGGAGGCCGATCCTTTTTCCTGTCGGGTCCGCCCGAGGCGTGACTGAGAGAGAGAGAGCTCCCCCTCCCCAGTTTTACTTATCTTCATGACACATTCGGATACTTTTTGGTTTTGATGAGCCTGCGTGCCCCAGCTACTTATGGGCCTGCGTGCCCCTGTTTTCACTCTATTGGGCCCGGGTGCCCCAGTTTATATTTTTGATACATTCTATGTATTTTTGTGCCATACTTTACATGTTTATTTGCTTGTATGACTTTCTTTTATTTGCTGTTCAATCTGCTGTGGATGCACAATGTCAAAATTTATACAAATCTTTCAGACTGCAAACTGATACACACCCGCCACGTTCAAACATGACGGTCGCCATAACAAAACATGGCGGTCGCCATTTCCAAGGAGACTGACATGGCGGTTTCCATTTACAACTTGGCGGTCGCCTGGTCAAAGGGCTGATGTCACTGTACTATGCTTTTCAAAGTTGGCGGTCGCTACCTCCAAAGTGGCGGTCGCCACATTGAATGTACCTTTTGCCAAAATTTTGATTTTTTGCCCTTTCCTGCCTTATAAATACAGCCCTAGAGGCTCCATTTTCTGTTGTTCTGACTCAGATGGCTAATCCCCTTTCTTCGTGGATTGAGGCATTCTCTCATGTCGAACGTTTAAACTTCACCCCTTTTAGTATCAACTCCTTATTTCCTCTCATGGACATAAAGATTAACGGGCCTTTGCTAAAAGCAGCTGCTCAGCTGTGGGACCCACAATCCCACATCTTTCAATTCAGCCTTGAAGAGCTATGCCCCACTGTGGAGGAGTTTGCTGCCATTTTGGATTTGGCCCCTCGAAGCTCCGTTGTGGTTCCCACTTTCTTTCTTTTAACCCGTCAGTAGGTGATACAGCTTTGTGGTCTATTTACGATGGAGGCCTCTCTTCTGACACAGAATGACTGTCTTGACATACCCTTGTTCATTGACAGATTTCATCCTACCGGTGACCTTAGTGACCTCGACTTTCAGCTGCGGCGACGTTATGCTCTTTGCTTTTGTCTTCTTTCCAAGTATCTTCTTGTTCCCTCTAACGGTCGAGTTAGCTGTGCATTAGTTGACATTGCTGGTCAGATGTGGATGGAAAAGGACTTTGTACCACTTGTCTTAGCCGAGACGTTGTTGGGCCTAGATGCTGTTCATCGTGGTGAGACCACTATTTTTGCCGACAGTCCCTTGCTCCTTTAAGTAGATTCAAACCTTTCTCTTTATCAGACTTGTGTCATACTGCAATGCTCTTCTCTCACTGATCTAACTTTTTGCTATAGATTTGGCTGATGGAGAAGGTTAATCTTGTACAAAAACCACCTACCGATAGACACAGTGTTGCAGTTTTCCTTTACAGTCATGTTATCAGATATGCAGTACCGAGGCAGCCTGGCGACAGTACCTCTCATCCCTGACTGGCCCAGATATTACTTGGCAGTGCCCCTGGTGGCGGATCCCTGCTATGACCTTGACTACCATGGATCACCCTGGTGTTTTGCTTGTTGGTCTGCGTCAGACTACTTTCTATTACCCCTATCGGATCATGCGGCAGTTCGGTCGCAGTCAGATCACCTTTCCTAGTATCCGAGGCTGTCTATTCTCATCTGCACTGCGGACTCCATTTCTAACACTATATCAGGATGCCTGACCTTCTCGTTCACGTATGGAAATGCAGGAACTGCAATATCCCGAGCTTTCTGCTGAGTACAAGACATGGCTGATGCAGGATCGGGAAAAAAAGATAAAGAAGAAAGAAAGCAAGCAGCAAAAAGGAGGAGGATTTGAGGCCTCCTGCTTTGTTTCAAAGATTTCATAGCTTTTCTTTTTTTATTTGTAGAGTTTGGGACTTGCGTGCCCTTCCTTTTATTTTAAAAAACGGAGTAATGAAAACTCCTGCTCTATGTTTAGGATGGTTCAAATTTATTCAAAGTCTTTTTTTAAAAAATTTCAAAAATTAATTTGCATTGGTCTTACTTAGATTCAAAGATGGTTAAAAACAAATAATGTGGTCGGACTTCTTAAAGAAGCTGCCTACGTATCCCAAAAAGATGGAATCTGACCATGACGTAGTTCGGGCTCGGTTTGTTCTCGGGTATTGACACTCTCTTTTGTGATGCCCTAACTTTTGCTAAGGTCGCCCTTTCAGATTTTCGGCCTTGCAGGCTGCTCTAAATTTTGCCTGCTTTTTTGGTTTTCAACTCAGTGAGCTTTTATTTTCTCCTTATTTTTACCTCAAGGATAGTACTTCTTGAGTTGATCGAGGTTAACTGGAGTGAAGAACACATTGCCATCTAAATCCATAATAATGATTGCACCACCGGTCATGATGGTTTTGATGAGAAACGGTCCGGACCAGTTTGGCTTGAACTTGCCTCTCGGGTCAAAGATAGTAGCTCTGATTTCCTTAAGAACCAAATCTCCTTCTCTAAGGTCCCGGGTCTTGACCTTCTTATTGAACGCTTGAGCTATCCTCCTCTGGTATCCTTGTACATGAAACAGAGCCTGCAACCTTCTTTCATCAAACAAGAGCAACTCTTCCATCCGATTCCTTTGCCATTCTGCTCTTGAAATACTGGCCTCGGTCACTACTCTTAGTGAAGGGATTTCCACCTCGATGGGAATCATAGCTTCCATCCCGTACACTAAAGAGTATAGCGTAGTTCCAGTTGAAGTTCTGAACGACGTCCTGTATCCCCAAAGTGCAAATGGTAGATGTTCGGGCCAATCCTTATGTAAGTTAATCGTCTTTTGCAGGATTTTCTTGATGTTCTTGTTTGCTGCCTCAACTGCTCCATTGGTCTGCGACCGATATGGTGAGGACTTGTGAGCCACTATTCGGTATTCTTCAAAAAGATCCAAAACCTCTCCTTGAAAATACGAGCCATTATCTGAGATGACCTCATGGGGGACCCCGTATCGGCAAATGATATTTTGCTTGATGAACTTAGCAACATGAGAGGCTTTCAATACCGAGTAGGAGGCTGCTTCCACCCACTTGGTAAAGTAGTTAATGGCCACTAAGATGAACTCGTTCCCATTTGACGCCTTCGGTGTTACCTTACCAATCACATCAATGCCCCATACTGAGAAAGGCCATGGTGACGTCAGGTTATATAACTGAGATGGGAGAACGTGCATGAGATTTGCGTGAATTTGACATTTGTGGCACCTCCGCACGAACTATATGCAGTTTGTCTCCATTGTCATCCAAAAGTACCCTTGTCTTAGGATCTTTTTAGCTAACATATTTCCGCTCATGTGTGGCCCACAAACTCTCGCATGGATTTCTTTCATCAATTCTTGACCTTCTTCATTGTTGATGCACAGTTTATTGACACCAGAATGCCCTCGTTTGTATAATCTTCCACCGCAATTGACAAACTGTGCAGATAATCGTCGCAATGCCCTTTTGTATTTTTTACTGGCAAACTTGGGATATTCTCCTTTCTCCACGAAGTTCTAAATGTCAAGGTACCATGAAAGGTCGTCAGTGCTTTCCTCAATTGCGGCAATCGTCTCGTATACCGGTTTTCTCTTCTGTTTAATTATCAAATGCCTCATTCTGACTCCGGATGGTATGTCAATCATGGAAGCTAGGGTGGCCAGTGCGTCGGTGAACTTGTTCTGCAGTCTTGGCACATGGGTAAAGATCACTGATTCGAAACACGATATCAGTTTCTCTAGCTCTTGATGATAGAGAATCAAGGTTAGGTCCCTGACCTTCCATGACTTCCAACTTTCTTGCCCTTAATTCCAAGGCTGCCTCTAATCCAGCTAAACATACTTCATATTCAGCCTCATTGTTGGTAACTTCAAAATTGAGCTTTAGAGACAAAGAAACGTGGGATTTGTCAGGAGTGACAAGGACTCCTATTCCATAGCCATATTGATTCGATGCGCCATTAAAATATAGAGTCCACTTGTCATCCCCGACTTTCATCAGCTGTTCGTCAGGAAAATGAAACTCTGTTCTTCACCTCCTTCAACTGGTTGATCGGCCAGGAATTCTGCCACTGCCCTACCCTTGACTGACTTTCGGGTGACATATTGAAGATCAAATTCTGATAATAACAACAACCATCGAGCCAACCTTCCTGTCAGTGCCGGTTTTTCAAACAGGTACTTAAACGAATCCATCCGGGAGATGATATTCACTGTGAAAGATAACATGTAATGCCTCAGTTTTTGGAAAGCCCAAACTAAGGCCCAACATGTCTTTTCTAATGGTGTGTACCATATTTTCGACCCTGTCATCCTCTTACTTAAGTAGTAGATAGCCTTTTCAATTCCAATTTCACCCTCTTGCACCAGCATACATCCCATAGCCGAGTCAGTCACTGACAGATAGAGAATCAGTAGCCTATTAGGTTCGGAAAGAGCTAGAACAGGTGAATTTTGCAGATACTATCGTACGGTGTCAAATGCGTCTTGGCATTTCTAATCCCATTCAAACTCGACTCCTTCCTTAAGCAGACAAAAGAGTGGCTCATAGGTAGTTGTTAGTTTTGTGATGAATCGACTGATAAACTGTATTTTACCCAGAAAGACCCTGACTTTTCGCTCGGTCTTCGGAAGAGGCATTTCCAAAATTTCTTTAATCTTTGAAGGATCAAGTTCAATGCCTCGTTGCGTGATCATAAACCCGAGCATCTTTCCTGTAGTAACTCCAACGGCACATTTCTGTGGATTGAGCCGCATCTTATATTTTCGAATCATTTCAAAGAACTTTCGTTGTGCTGTGATGTGGCCATCCCGATCGTTAGATTTGACTATCATATCATCCACGTACACTTCGACCTCCTTATGTTTCATGTCATGAAGTAAAGTAGTGGCAGCCCTTTGATAGGTTGCCCCTGCATTCTTCAAACCAAATGGCATTACATGATAACAATAGATGCCCCATGGTGTAGTGAAGGTCGTCTTTTCTCTATCCTCGGGATCCATGAGAATCTAGTTATACCCGAAGAAGCCATCATGAATGACAGCAAGGCGTGCCCCGCTGTACTGTCTACTAAGACGTCGATGTGTGGTAGTGGAAAATCATCTTTCGGGCTAGCCTTGTTGAGGTCCCAAAAATCCACGCAGCCTCGGATACGTCCGTCCTTCTTTAAAATTGGCACGATGTTGGCTACCCATTTCGGATACTCAGTTACATGAGGAATCCTGCATTGATCTGTTTGGCAACTTCTTCTTTGATCTTCGAAGCCCATTCTGGGCGGATCCGTCTTAATTTTTATTTGACCGGTTTGGCATCAGGGTATAAGAGGATATGGTGTTGGATGATGTTAGGATCAACTCCGGGCATATCCTCGTAAGACCATGCGAATACATCCTTGAATTCTTTTAATAAAGTTATTAATTGTTCTTGTTCAACTAAAGATAAAGAAAAACTAATTTGAAAATTTTGCGAGTTATTTTCATTACCCAAACTTATTGACAAAGTTTCTTCAATTATAGGTTGGGAACGCATTTCTTCCTCTCTTTTTATTAAAAGTTATATTTTTTCGAGAATATCCCCGTCGAACTCAAAATCGTCAGAAAGCGTATGAAATAAATCAAATAAAGTAGAATAATCAAAAATTTTGTTAATTTCATTGAAATGAGAGAGAATTACAAACTCGAAAGCATAAACAGGGTGAGGTGCACAAACAGACGTGCCCTCAACCACAGACTCTG
This sequence comes from Heliamphora pulchella, assembly GCA_032270985.1. Lineage (NCBI taxonomy): Eukaryota > Viridiplantae > Streptophyta > Magnoliopsida > Ericales > Sarraceniaceae > Heliamphora > Heliamphora pulchella. The sequence goes on along the minus strand of JAULJZ010181889.1, from coordinate 11,832 downwards.
ACTCGAACTTGGACTCAGAATAGGCAATATGTACATCAAAAGACTCGAAGGTCCAATTCTTCACTTCCTTTACAGTTGCATCAACAATGATCTTGGTGCAGTCGGCTGGTGCGCTGAAACCCATCATGAAGCAGTTTGAGTCGATTACTTGCAGTTGTGCCATCTTTTCATTGAACAATGTTCCCATGCCAATTCCATCGAGCTTGTCGGCCCAATCTTCCTCTTGAATCTTCTCCTCTTCCTCTTTCCCTTTCACTTCCTCCTCTGTATCCGACAACTGATGGCCGAAAAAGATCTCCAGCCACGGCAGCTTTTGATTGGTTTCTTCGTCGATCCATGGTTTCGAAAAGCCGCAGTACAAGAAATCTTCCCCCTCTTTGACAAAGTACCCATTGAGAGTTCCTGAATAATTGACCTTCTGTCCCTTCTTAGGTCCTTCCAAATCTTCCTCCATAGGTTTGTATCCAAGACCAAAATAGCGAGAAGCTGGCAATACCTAAACAGGTTCGGGGATTCCTTGCTGTTTACGCCCTAGTCCCATGTCTGGAAAGTTGGACATTTGCCTCATCATCGTGATTGCCCTTGGGTTGATGTACCTTTCCTCCTCATTCATTAGCATCTGGACAGCCTATGCTTCATCAAATTGGAAACCATTGAGCGATACATCATCTTCACTATGCTGATCTTGCAACAAAGTTGAGCCCTCTCCTCTTCTTGGGGGAGGAATGTTGTCTTCTCCGTGAATAGTTAGAACTGCCCCATTTCTTATCAGCTTCAGTTTCTGATGGAGAGTCGATGGTACTGCCTGAACACTTGGGTCATGCAACCAGGGTTTACCTAATAACAAGTTAAAAGATGCCGGTACATCTAGTACATGGAACTCGATCGATGTTTCCAAGGGCCCTACTGATATTGCGAACGATACAAGTCCCAGTACGTCCGTCCTCGTATTGTCATAGGCCCGGACTCCTTGATTGCCCGGTGTGAAGTGCTCCATCTTTAGTCCTAAATAGAGTGCTGTTCTCAGCAGACATACATTTAATGCAGACCCGTTATCAATAAGAGTCACAAGAACCCATTTATCTAGGCATTTAACGATAATGTGTAGCGGCTTGTTAGGATTCCTTCCCTCTGTTGGCAGATCTTTATTGGAAAAAGAAATGACTTTCGACTGTACCGCCGGCAAAATAAGTCCAATCAGTTGCTCCAAGGTAGCATCTACCAAAATGCTGGCTTTATTCAGAACCTTTAGCACAGCTTGTTTGTGTTTATGCGAGGCCATCAGTAGCCCCCAAATGCTGATATTAGCTTGCGTCTTCTTTAACTGCTTCAGCATTGCATCCTCCTCTTCTTCTTGTTCTTTCTCCTTCCCTTTTCTGCTTGGTTGCCCTTTCTCCAGCTGGGCTGGCTTGAAATGCTGCCCAATTCTGGTCAGATGTTCTATTCCCTCCTCAGGATCCCACAATCCTGGTATTATACTCTCGGCCTGTCTTACTTCGTCTATGCATGAAGGGCTTTCAAATGCCCACAAATCATCTAACCCACCAACCATTGCTCTTCTTCTTCTTTCTTCATCATCCTCAGTAGCCCATGTATTATCAACTTCCTCCCAGATGTGTTCTTCGATAAAATCCACATGTTGTTCCTGAGCGGCCCAGAAATCGATGTACTTTGCTCCATCTGATTTCGGCATGACTCTTACTAGCCAATAGGACTGCATCTCATCGACATATATCTCTTCCTCAAAAAGTTAGGGAAGAGTGATGCCACAAAGCACGGGGCTGAACCCATAAGGCTGGGCTAGATAGTCCAATGGCCAGTCATCTTCCTCGTTATGCTCTTCTTTCTCCTATTGGATAACTGGGAATGCTGTTTGATACCACCCCCAGGCACCATCATCCCATTCTTCCATCCCATCCCATCCCAACCATTTCTAACCATAATAAACAAGCATGCTGTCTGATCCTCAGTCGCTGAAACATGAGGACGCGGTAGGTATGCTGAACAGATATATCAGCTCAGATCTTCTGATTGCCCCAGAGTTAGACAATTCACCCCTAGCTGCTTAGCATGGTTTAGTAAGGGATTAGTTGTGACATTTGGTTTTAAAGCGGCGGAGGGCGATAGGATCACTTTATTGTCGATGAGGTTCTAGATCTCATGGCGCAGCCCTAGACAATTATCAGTTAAATACCCATAGCCTTGGTGGAAGGCGCAATATTGGAAAGCATTAAACCTTGGCAGTAGGGGATCAGGTACAGGCATGGGATCCAGTGGCTTGATGAGCCCTTTTTCGACGAGTCGACTCAGGGCGGTGGATAAAGAAATGTTGAGGGGAGTGAACACCCTCCTTGGCCTTTATTGCTGTTGACCATTGTCTGACTGTTGGGTATTGTTGGATTATTGGGCGAAAGAGGACGGATTCAGCAGGTTTACCATGTTCGGGCGAGACACGAGATTGGTGGCAGCAGATTGGTTTTAATTGGTTGTAGGGAATATCCTCCTTGGTTTCTGGCTAGGTTCGGCTTTATCGATATCCCCAGACTAAATGGCGTCTTCAATTTGTACTCCAGCGTCAAATAATTGTTCAAAGGAAGAAAGCAGCTGAGTAATAAGATACCGTTTCAGTGGAGATTGCAGATTCTGAACCACGATCCTCACTTGTTCCTTCTCAACGGATTGATTTGTCATCTTAGCGGCTTTACCCCTCCACCGAGTCAAGAAATCAACAAAATACTCTCGGCTCTCCTGTCGAGTGGTTTCGAGCTCTCTAGTGGTGACGTCCAGTTGGACATTGTAGTTGTACTGACTGACAAAAGCCGTGGCTATGTCCTCCCAAGTTCTAGTTTTGGCCACCTCTAAAGAAAGAAACCACCTTTGTGCATCCCAAGAGAGTGATCGATGGAAAGTTAGGCTTTGAGCTGATCATCAATTCCCATGGGAGAGAGAGTTCCAATGTACATCCTCAGATGAATCCGGGGGTCACTAGTACCATCAAATTTCTCCATCTCTGGCATTTTAAAATTTTCAGGCAGTTTTGCATCTGGGAATAGGCACAAATCGCCTACATCCAGTATGTACTCTTCTACTCCTTTAGCCTTTCTCAGCACCTTCTCCATTCGATCGATCTTTTTCGCCAGTGCGGACTCCCTAGACTAGGCAGTGTTTTCTTCTTCTACCACCACCGGGCGGGGAACCTGAGGTGGCACAGCAACTTGCGGTACCTCCGATCCTTGGTTATCATTCCAGAAGTCTTTGTTGTTCTCATTTATGTCATCTGGCTGTCCATTCACAATAGGCATACGGGCTTGAATCGCCCAAATCTGTGCCTGACATTGGTTTTGAGCTTGGGTCTATTGCTCCACAACTCTTTGTATCTCAATAATTGCTCTTATCAAAGCTGTCAAGTTCACCTCATTCTGTGCCATTTCAGTTGGCTTAGTTGGCTGTTCAAATACCTGTTCAAATACCCTATAGAGTCTGCTCGTCACTGATCTTGCCCAGATACGTGTCGACTGTGCTCTTCTCGGCTCAATGATCTAGACCCGAAGAAAACCTGGATCCCAAAAGCAGAATAACCAGTATCAAACATTTTTCGATCAAGAACTCCGATGACAGATAGCAAATATCTTAGATATCCGAAATAGTAAACCACAAGCAGATAATCACGGAAGCTATGATAATGCACCTGTCGGGCTCATTACAACTAAACAGGTTTGACTAAACTCGGGTGATAAAATGGGCAGTACTCCGGTCAAGAAAATAGAACTAGGCCGAGAGGACCGATTTGACCTAGAATTCTAAGAAAAAACTGGCAGCATAACAGTAAGAAACTAGCTCACGCGGGTATGACAAGGATCTAAAGAAAACGAGCCTAAACAAAGGCGGGGGTATGGAACTAACAACCCAGGAAGAACCCAGAAGAAAGAGAAACTACCCTAAAGGCTTCAAAACAAAACACGGGCATGACCCCGAGAAGAAAACTATGCCATGAAAACCAAACATGGTGAAGAACAACACCCGGGTAAAAACCCAAAGGAAAAGCTAACCTAAACAAAGGATGAGAGAAAACCCGGGCCGAACCCGGAAGAGGAACTAGCTTACTCCCGAACAAACAATCCTAATAATACGCAATCAAAACATACAATTAAGAAAACACATAATCCTATACTAGGGTTAGCAGTACCTAATGGGGGGTTCTAAGCTACTATATGCAAAAGGCCGATTTTAGTCAATCGAATAGGGTACCTTCTGAATAGAGCCGGGTATATACCTCCCATACTTGGAGTGGTGCAGGACATGGTCAAACAGTACGCCCGAACTCGTTTACTGCACCTATGATAGTGTACAGTCAGTAAGGGTTGCCCATCTTCTCAACAATCCCCGAAACGGTTGAACGTTCAGGGCATTAGGTCGACTAGGCAGGGGATTTTTGAAGAATAATGCATATGTATGCGAAAGTACAAATGAGAAATGCTTATTAAGAACCAATGATATTTTGAAGTCTAACCCTCTTATTTGATTTTATAAACCAATCCCCAGCGAAGTCGTCAGAAAATACTGTGGCATTGAAATTTTGGGGGTTGTTTTTGGAAAACGTTTTAAAAATAAGAGAATTCAAAAATGTTTGAAAAATATTTTTAACACCTTGAAAACTAAATTTTGAAAACTCGTTTTTGTTGAAAATAGAGTCGCCACTTAATTTTTGAGAAAAACTAAGAAAACAAAAATGGCTACTGATTTTTAAAGCGTTTAACCAAAGAAAAAGGGTTCAGGGGCAAAGGTACGAATCGAGAAAGGTGTTAGGCACCCCGTTTGCCCAACCGTAAGGTTGGCTTCTACTAATCATCATTGGTTCTTTAATAGAATTTCTCAAATGCATACAAATAAAGAAAGTGGAGGTAAAGAGATAACATCCAAAATCAAATATAAAAAATACATAACATATGTACATAGCACTCCAATCAAAACAAATAAAGGAACAAAATCCTAAATCCTATGGCATGTAATTTTTAACTAAAAGATACATAGAACACTCCCGCGTGTAATATAAAAAATAACCTAAGCTATCATGATTTAAATACAAGAACAAAAGCATACTAGGAATTACTAAAATCGCCTAAACATGGATTGTTACAAAATAAGAAAAACTATTCTAAACAAAATTTTAAAAAAAGTAACTAAAATATGTACATTGCCAAAACAAGCTAAGTTAGCATTAACATGATGAAAAGATACTAAATAAAAGATACATAAAAATTTTATTTTTAAAAGAAAGTTTACTAACAAAGAAAACAAAAATAAGGGTGTTATGACAAAAGAGAGTTTGAGAATTTAGAGAAAAGGAAAGTAGAGAAAAAGTTTGAAAAAGAAAATTATGCTAAATGAAAAGTTTAGAAAATGTATAAATTACTAAAAAGAAAACCTAACTATTTATATTTTAAATTTTAAAAGGGAGACAAAGGAAAAGAAATGAAAAGAAAAGAAAAGATGAAAGAAAATGAAAAAAAAAGAGAATAAAAGAGATGGAAGTTGCATTTTCAGAAAATATAGTTTAAGAACCTTTTTATGATTTTTGAGTTTAACAAAGTAAAAGAGTAAAAATAATAAAAAGGGAAAAAGAAAAAATACAAAAAAAAAAAAATAAAGTTAAAAAAAAAGAAAAAAAAAATAAAACTTCATAAGAAAAGTAAAGCTAATAAAATAAAATGTTACATTACCAAACTAGTAAAAAGAAAATAAAGTGTTAGAAAAGAACATTACACTAATATTAAAAGAAAAGAAATTAAATTAATACTAGGAAAATAAAATGACATTAATATTACAATAAAAAAAAAAGAAAAAGAAAATGGTACATTGAAAAAAAAATCTACATTACAATCAAAAGGAAAAGAAATAAAAAAAAAAGAAGACATTAAACTAATACTGAAAATAAAGGGACATTAAAATAATAACTAATAAAAGAATGAAATAAAAAGGAAATAAGCACACAAGTATTTTAATTGAAGGATATGAATGTAATACTGACAATTACATTCATATAATGTAAGTACTTTTTATAACAACTAACAACATCAATAAGTTGTAGTTGTCAAAAATATTAGCACTATATAATGAATTAATGAAAGAAAAAAAATATCAAATGTATTAAGTGTGAATGTGAAGAAATGAATAATTAAACAATTAAAGAAAATAACCAAATTACATGAACCAAAAAGGATTGACTATGTAAATGAGAGGAATATATGAATTGAAATTGAATTTTAACCCGATCACTCTAAAAGAGAGGGAATGGAGTTAGAAAGATCGAGAATCCAAACGAGGTACTTGGATTGCTTAATAATCCTCAAGTTGGGGGAATGTACTTCGATGGGCCAATCCTCGAGTGATGATCCAAGCAAGATTTCAATATAGGCGTCGAAGGTTTAGAACTCGGTATTTCGACAGGACTTCGGCGTTGGGACACGGAATTGCTCTGCAACTCGGTAGAGCTTCTCTCACTAAACCTCTCACTAATTTTCTATCTTGAAAAATGTACCAGGGGTACGTCAGGCCATTTGGAGTTGGCAGTCGCTAAGTTGGAGATGGCGGTCGCCATGTCTAAGAAAGATTCCACAAGGTTCTATTAGCGGTCGCCATAATGAGAGTTGGCGGTCGCCACTTTTGGCTAGGGTTTCTAAGAAATTCTATTGACGGTTCCCGCAATGAACTTGGCGGTTGCCACTTTTGGAATGACTTAGACAACAAGTTATCGATGGTTCAACAAAATTTCATTGGTTTAAAGGTTTTCGAACGATTGGGTTCAAATACCGAGCTTGAATCACTTTTCGAGGATCGAACTAAAGTACCATTCCACCTGTTTTCATCATTGGATTCACCTAAGATTAGGCGGGGTCAAATTGGAGTGTCTACAGTTGGCAATAAGGCCTTCCTCTCCATCTGATAGTATTAATTGCAGTATCGCCGGTACGAACCTATTCAGGGGTAATTATAGATAATTGTTAGTGTGGATCACTTCTCCATATAAAGGGTTCATTGTGAAGCGATTAATTCGGGATTAGGTGGTGGTTAATACTTAGCTGTAAATAATAGTATTCTCTTCATTTGAGTCACTGCTATTATTTATTGGACCGAAACTACGTCAGCTATTTAATTTTACTTGGCACGGTCTATTGCATAGATAGTAAAATTAATAGGAATTGGCTTGTCTGGACAAATGATGGATAGTAGACATTCTCCAATTGAGGCATGCTATTCATTGGGTACCAGGCTACTGGTATTTTTTTTAAATGGTTGAGGGAACCAAATTTAAAATAAAATTTAAAAATTTTGCTCGCCATAATTAATAAACTTTTAATTATTTGATTTTGAGGTTTAAAATGGTTTTCAATCTACTCGCGACCATACTCAAAGAAAACAAACTAACGGGACTAAACTATATAGACTGTAAAAGGAACTTGGATATTGTCTTAACTGTTGAGAACTACAAGTTTGTATTATCTGAGATTTATCCACCAATACCTGATGAGGGGGCGACCGAACAAAAAATTTGGGCTTATTAGAGGTGACAGAAAACTGATCAGATGGTTCGCTGTTACATTTTATCTTCTATATCAAATATAAATATATTGCAGCATCGGCATCAGTCTATGCCAAGTGCCTATGACATGATTATGAATCTCAAAAAAATATTTAGGGATCAAAATCGTGCTGCTAAGCAGGTGGCCATAAAATCTCTGATAAATACAAGCATGGCTAAAGGCACCCCAGTTGGGGATCATATTCTGAAGATGATCAGTCTTCTGAATGAACTAGAGATCCTAGGAGCTGAGATTGACAAGGAAACTCAGGTCAATATCATACTCCAGTCACTGCCTAATAACTTTAAGTAGTTCTGCCTGAATTATTCCATGAATAAGCTCATCTTTTTATTAGTAAAACTTCTTAAAGAACTTCAAGCAACTGAGGGTGTTCTTAGGAAGCCAGGTAGTTTGCATGTGGCTAAGAAAGGTTCTTCCTCTAAGCCAAAAGGTATGAAGAAGAAAACGGTTTAGAAACAGAGAGGTATATGTCCAAAACTAGCTAAGGGGTCAAAAGCTGGTGTGAAAAAGCCGACAGGCAAGTGCTATCACTGTAACTGGCTGGGGCATTAGAAAAAGTAATGTCTAGCTTTTCTTAGTAAGCAGAACAAGCAAGGTAATTTTTGTTCACTAGTGGTTGAAACATGTTTAGCGGTATTATCTACCGGTACTTGGTGTGTAGAAACGGGAGCTACTAATTATGTCTGTAATTATTTGCAGGGGTTTCATGAAACCAGGCAGCACAGTAATTGAAAAACTTACCTACATATGGACAATAATACCAGAGTGGCAACAGTTGCAGTAAGAGATGCCACTTTCAGCTTTAGTAGAGATAGGATTTTACTTTTAAAAAATTGCCTTTATGTGCCTTCTATTAGAAGGAATTTAATTTTGATTTCTAATTTAATAAAGAACAAATATTCTGTTCATTTTAATGACTCTGTGGTTATTCAAAAAAATAAACGTTTTATTTGTTCTGATACATTAGTGGATGATCTGTATGTTATATCTCATATCTCTCTTACACTACAACTAACTGAATTGAATAACACGTCTAATTTATCATATAAGAGAAATGATCATTCTTTAATGAACCAAACGTTTCTTTGGTACTTACGCTTGAGTCATATTAATCTAAAAAGGATAAATAGACTAGTAGAAAATAGACTTTTGAGTTTATTGAAAGTGGAGGCACTTCCAGTCTGTGAATCCTGCTTAGAGGGTAAGATAACCAAGAGGCCCTTTTCGGCCAAAGGCTATAGAGCTAAAGAACCGTTGGAATTGATTCACTCTGATGTGTGTGGTCTTATGACTATCCGAGCTAGAGCTGACTTTGAATACTTCGTCAGTTTTATTGATGACTATTCAAGATATGAATACATTTACCTAATGCACCATAAATCTGAATGCTTTGAGAAATTCAAAAAATTCAAGGCGGAGGTGGATAAGCATCTGGCTAAAAGTATCGACTCACTACGATCCGACCGTGGTGGTGAGTACTTCTTTGGAGAGTTTAGAGACTACTTGTCGTCAAAAGGAATTATATCCCAGTTGACTGCACCGGGCACTCCGTAGAAGAATAGTGTAGCAAAAAGAAGGAATATGACTCTTATGGAGATGGTAAAGTCGTTGATGAGTTATTCAGAATTACCCGATTAATTTTGGGGACTTGCATTAGAGACAACGGCTTATATTCTGAACTTGGTACCTTCTAAGTCAGTATCTTCTACTCCCGCAGAATTATGGATCGAGCGCAAGCCTGGTTTGAGATATATTCGGATTTGGGGGTGTCCAGCACATGTGCTGAAAGGAAACGTCGGTAAGTTAGAACCGATGATAAATGTCTTTTTTTTTTGTAGGGTATCCCAAGGGAATGAATGGTGATTTATTTTATAATTCTAAGGATCAGAAGGTCATTGTTAGCACCAATGCTCGGTTTTTGGAAGATGATTATATTATGGAACACATGCCTAAAAGTAAAATTATTCTTGAAGAATTGAGAGAAAATACCAGTAGAACGAAAGAGGAACCACAAGTTACTGATATCATATTACCTCGTCGTAGTGGAAGGATTATCGGGACAAGTGTAAATCCTGAACCAGATCAGGGTGCTACCATTTACATACCAGATGAGCATATGGGTAATGGTGCACAACGTTCAGATTCTGCACAGTGCGTTACTGCTAGTACATAGACGCAGGTAGTGCCTCGTTATAGTGAAAGGATTGTTCATCAACCCGATCAGTATATGTTCTTGGATGAGTCTTTTAACAGGATCACGGTAGAACTAGATACCGAACCTTGTAACTATAATGAAGCACTCCAAGACAAAAAGGTAGATCTTTGGTAGAAGGCTATAAATTTAGAGATGGAATCTATATATTCTAATCAGGTCTGAAAACTTGTAGAACCACCTGGAGAGATAAAACCCATCGGATGTAAGTGGATCTACAAGAGGAAGAGATGAGCAGATGGAAAGGTTGAAACCTTCAAAGTTAGACTTGTTGCAAAATGGTTCACTTAGAAAGAAGGGATTGATTATGAGAAAATCTTTTTGCCAATAGTCATGCTTAAGTCTATCCGGATTCTCTTATCAACTGCAGCTTGTTTCGATTACGAAATTTGGCAAATGGATGTCAACACAGCTTTCCTTAATGAAAGTCTTGACGAGTGTATCTATATGGTGCAACTAGACGATTTCATAGCAAAGGGTCAGGAGCACATGTTGTGCAAGCTTAAGAGATCCATTTATAGGTTTAAGGAGGCATCGAAGTTTTGGAATACTCGATTTGATCAAGCCAAAAAGTTTTATGATTTTGATCAAAATCCAGATGAGTCCTGTGTGTACAAGAAACATGACGAAAGCATGGCGGTCTTTTTAGTACTTTATGTATATGATATTTTGCTCATCGAAAATGATGTAGGGGTGTTATCTTCGGTAAAAATATGGTTATCTGGGCAGTTCGATATGAAAGACTTGGGAGAAGCCAGTCACATCCTTGGGATAAAACTTTTGCAAGATCAAAAATAAAGGATGTTGAGCTTATCACAAGCAAAGTATATCGATGACATCCTTACTCGTTTGAGCATATAGAATTCCAAGAAAGGGTTTCTCCCTTTCAGGCATAGAATCACTGCATCTCTAGATCAGTGTCTTAAGACACCTGATTAGATAAAAAAGATGAAAGCGGTTCCTTATGCTTCGGTAGTAGGAAGCCTAATGTATGCTATGCTTTGTACTAGACCCGACATCTGCTTTGCCGTTGGCATGGTTAGCAGATATCAGTCTAGCCTAAGGTAGGAGCATTGAACTGCAGTAAAGAATATAATCAAGTACCTAAAAAGGATTAAGGATTATATATTGGTTTACTAGGCAGATAGTCTAGTACCTTTACGGTAAAAAGACTCGGACTTTCAGTCAGATAAAGATTTTCGTAAGTTTACCTCAGGATATGTGTTTACCTTAGGAAGTGGAGCTATATGTTGGAGGAGTATCAAGCAGTCCTGCATTGTTGATTCCATCATGGAGGCCGAGTACGTGGCAGCTTCTGAAGCAGCCAAAAAGGCCGTTTGGCTCAAGAACTTCTTGCTGGATCTAGATGTGGTGGTTTTAGTTTAGTCGACTATTACACTTTATTGTGACAATTGCGAAGCGGTTGCAAACTCAAAAGAGCAAAGAGTCCACAAGAAAGGAAAGCACATTGAGTGTAAATATCACCTGATACGAGAAATTGTACAGAGAGGTGATGTTGCTATGATCAAGATTGCATCAGAGGACAACCTTACTGATCCTTTTACAAAGAGCCTACTGTTAGGGTTGGTATACTGAAAACCTTATTTTTAGAATTTAATTTTATTAATTTTTTATTTTATGAGAATCTTTACGAGCAATGTATATGTATCATTTTTTAATGTTATGCATGGATGTCTGATATTCTGTAAAATATTTAATCTGGTGCGTAAAGTACAACTTACACGCAGAAGACCAGATTTTAGGTTCTTGCAGAATATAAGTTTTATGTTCACAGTTTAGATGGAAATAGACACACCATCGGTACGACTGTAACACAGAATTTTAGTAGGTCTGTCTTAGTTATGGGGAACATATAATAGCGTCGTCTATTGTTCTGACTCTCTGTGCTAGTATACTTTGTTTGTATTGAACAGGACATTTGAGGTAATTAATTTTATACTGACTATATAAATTAATTCACACCCCAAGGTTATTATGAATAGTGCTTATCCTCTTAAT